>BGPR01000504.1:0-22425 GCA_013235015.1 Araneus ventricosus | reverse complement strand
ATTTTCGCCTTCCGGCTTGCCAACAGGAATTTTTTTAAAAAAATTTTATACTTGATTCTTTTTTGCCACTAATTTGGTGTTGTAAATTGTCTTTGACTATGTTTTGAATTTTTACTGCATTTCTTTTGTCTCAATTGTGCTGTTTCCCTTTTTCACCATTAAAATTATTTTGAAATCCCTTTTTGTTGTTGTTGTTATTTGTAAGTTTTACCATACATTGTATGTTGTTTTTTACTTTTTCAAGCCGTCGCATTTTTTTAATTCTATAAATTTTCTTGTATATTTTAATCAACAATGTTCAACAATACTAACAATTTAAACGTTCTAAAATTATAATTATTCTGTTAACCTTACAAATTTGCTGTAATCCTTGAAATATTTCATATTAATTTTGTTTACTTTGTCTCCAATTTTTCCATTTCTACATGTCTCCTGGTTCTTTCACACACAAGCTGAGATATCTCCTCCCGGAGAATCAATCTACATTCTAAAAACAAAAGGTTGAACAACTCTCTCCTGGGTGTTGAATCAATGAATGAACGTTAAATCTGTCGCAGAAAAATGACCTCCAAAAGGTGTGGAATTTCGGATAGGGACCTTAAGAAGGCCATTCACAGTTGCTTCATTTTGGAACACAGGAAAGAAAAAGCAATCGTCAAGGTAGAAAACCTATGAAATTTAGAGGAAATGGTTGGAAGTAGCGGAATTCCAACGACCTCAAAATCAAAACTCTATCCGCTGATTGCAATTTGGGACCTCGATGCGAGGCTAGCGGGAAAGCAATAGCTCTGCCTAGATTGGGACCTCGCTTCGAGGCTAGAAATGAAACTCGAAATCCCCCGTGTGGGGGAAGAGAAGTGTGGATTGGAGGAATTCTGTGACTTTGAACCTTGTCTCAAAACAAACTTTGGAACATTCGTGAATGCTTTGTCTAAGTTTTCGACTAAAATGGGTAGGAAAAAAACCGATTTTAGGACAAATGGCATAGATTAGCTTTCTCGTGAATGCTCAGCTTTATATGTCATCCTCGTTATCTGACCACTTCCATTTTGTTAAATAGAACCGGTCAGAACCAGCAGTTGGTTACTGTTAGATTGCAAGAATGCAATTCCATGATTTTTCGGCTTTGCCAGTACTTTTAAATAATTTATATTTCGCCACCAAAGTTTCTTTCTTATCTTGTGGCAACTTTTAAATTCTCAACGGCATTTTTATAGTTTTATTAAATATCTTAATTTATTATTTTTCTTTTTGTAGTAATCAACTTAATTATTAATTGCTTTAACTTTTTATGTAATTTCTTTTAATGTTTCGATGTTTATTAAATTGTAAATCACTTTTATCTCACGGAACTATAAGCTCGCCATTTTAACGGCGGAAGCTTTTGCGTGTAAACCGTCTGCGCGTCATCTGGCTGGGAGAGTTTTCTTTGTTTAGTGCTAATTGCTTTTTGAATACTGAACATAACGGTCGCAAGTCTGGAGGTTTCGAGTTCCGATGATTTTTTTTATTTGGTCTTGTCCTCTCAGGCGTGCAGACGGACATAAAAAGATTCTGGGAATGATGTAAAACTGCAAAAGATGACAAGCAAAGTCGACTTTTAAAAATCTTTTGGAAAGATGCTGAGGTGTTGAGCAAACCGCTGATCCTTTATCCCTGTGTGGTAGTGGAATGAAAAGTGAACAAAAGGTAACCTTTCAAATCAAGATGACGTACAGCGAATTAAAAAAAAATGAATAAATTCATTGAACCTGATCTGCAGTAAAAAATTCTGCATTTTCACCAACCATTTCAAAGTTTCATCTTGTCATGCCAAGAACACTAGCTCAGCACGGCAACAACAAAAAATCTTTTTCGAAAAGTGAGATCTTGCCCAATCATGTTGCAATAGGGTATAATTGCTATAGAGAGCTCTCTAATTCTCTAACTCTCTCATTCTCTTGTTTTCTCATTATCTTATTCAATTTAAAAAGTCTGCAGCAAAAATGTTGAATAATTCTTTTTATATGCATATTTGTATGTAAATTTATCTCTCTGTCCGTCCATGTGCATCGTAATCAGGATAAATCTATTTGTTAAAATTAGCAATGATTTAATTTAAATAATTGTTAAAAAAATATTTAATCAAAAAACTTGATCTCTTGTAACTTTCTATTCGTGTCACAATGCAATTGTAAATTTATTTCAGCAATTCTTCCACTATAGGTCAAAGTTCTTCTGGGCTGTCTTGAAAAGGTGGGTAATTACCTAAGTGAAAGTAAAAATTGCATTTTTATTGGTATTCATCTTTTAGCTCCAATTTAATATATCACCAGTCTTTCATAATGGATAATTTAATATATTTTCAATCTTTCAGTTACACTTTGAGTAGCCGCAGTGGCGTAGCTGTAACTTCTGTCGCCCGGGGCGAACTTACAACAAGCCATCCTTTCTTTCCAAGTTAAATAAACTTCAAAATAAAAAAAAATAGATTCCAGGGAAAAAATATTTAATATCGTCGTTTGACACCCTCCGTCTCTGCAAATAGGTTGCGACATCGAGCGTCCACCACCAGTCTTTCTTTCACACATTGGCAATTTACCGAAAAGAGGCGAAAAATAAGAATTAACCACAATAGTTATTTTTTTATGTATACAATGATTGAACTAGTGACACTGCTCTTAGTTCTAAAACTGATTTCTTATACGTATGTCTGCTTTTGCCGCCTGAGGCTGACCGTCCCCCCCCCCTATATCTACTGTCCTAACGCCACGAGAAAAACCCCAGACACCAGACATGCCTGTGGCGGTCGTTATGGAAACGAGATATTCCACTGCATTTTGGGGTGAAGGAAAGGGCTTTATTTCATTTGGCGCGGATAAAACTGGCGGAACTCTAATTTCGCTTTGTGCTTCGGTCGAAAACGGATTCCGCGCCTAACGAAGTGCGATTAGTTTGCCAAATGTTGCGGTTGATTTTATACCCGTTTCCCTCCTTTCCTTGACTCATCTACTTGCGGCAACCCTGTTCAGGGTTTTTCTCCTGGAGGTAGGACAGTACTGCAGTTTGTATGTGGCTTAAATTAGAGTTGCACTTCAAATATCAACTACGCTGGCGTTCTTCAAAACTGCTTGTGGCATAAATTTGTCTCTCGGCGAGGATAGGTCAAATGATTAAATTTATTATCAGACTACGGTTCAGAATTAAGATGCCAGTTCCTAAACATCCCTCGTCTAGCTTCACAATTGGACGTTAATTCAACTCGACTAAGAATAATAAAGTTTAATTTTATTAATTTTTAAATAATTTTTTTGTGTTTTGAAACTTTTGCAACTGTGTTGTGACACTTGCATACAGTGGCATTTGCGTACAAATTATTAGCGACTCATCAGTCATCCGTCGAGCATCGACAAGAGGAGTTAGATAGTGATTAGTGTAGGTTTCCTATTATTTATGAGATGAATATACTGCAGAATTTATGAGATTACTAGCTGTGTGGTCCGGTGTTGCACGGGCTATCACGAATAATAGGATATTCCCGGGCGTGGGGTCACGTGAGACCTTGGGATCCATATATTTTCATATGCCCCACCTCCGTTTTTCTCTACAATCAACAAATATTGTCTCTCACTTTCCCTAACAAACGTTACGAAATTAAACACTTTAATACAAAAAAGAAAGAAAAAAGCATGAAAACGATTTTTTTTCCATTGCTAATAAATCCAAACACAGAAGCACGCTCAAAAAGAAATGCCAACTTCCGTTAAATAAATAAAAAAAAAATGCAACACCGGATGTGAAAACTAATGATGGGGGGAAAAGAATCCGCCGTGAATGAATTCGCCATTCTGTCAATAGATGGCAGCACGTCAATTCATTCCTTTTGACGTTTTTAATTAATATCTTTTTAACTAATTACAATTTCGGAATTTAAATAGTCGAAATGGATTCCTTGGATTATTTTCCATATTTTGGTACTTACGGCTAGTTTCAGGATTCAGTTGTTCGTGAGAAGATAGAAGGACATATGTTTGTTTACCTTCGAATTTTAATAGGATAGATATACCTGGGAAGAATCATTTCCTTACAAATTGATTTCCTTGATTTTCCTCATATATTTTTATTTAAGTCCATTGAATAACAATTAATATCTCTAATAAAGGCACATAATGTGGAAATTATCCAAATCGATCCAAATTTTATTCAAGAACATGCCCAAATTTCATCAAATCTCATGATTAACATTGTTGTAACCTCTTTCATAACTTGTTTTTATCAGTCAAACTAATGCTGTCAAAAGATCACTGATCGATAGTTAATGACTTGTACGCGCATGCCATTGTACGCAAGTGCTATATAATCCTTTGCAACATGTCGAGATTACACGCTCTCAATCTGTTCTTACCTCATATTGTGTGCCTTGCGGTCGTCAGTACACGTTGCGGGAACTCGACTTCGACGAGGGATTGGATCGGTGCTGCATGGCGAACATGACGAACCCCAGGAAGAGGCATCCACCGATGAGCAGCAGGGCCCCGAATGCCAGCAGGATGGGCCCCACAGTCCTCTGCAGGTGGGCCCCCATGTACCGGTTGTAGTTCTCGTCCGCGTAGTTAGGGCGCACCTCCGTGTAGGCGATGCCCGTGAGGGCGGCCCCTCCGATCAACATGGTGAATCCGACGATAGAGACGGCCACCGTCAGGTATGTGGCCGTCTTGTAGCTGCTGAACTGCAGAAAGTTCATTCTAGAAACTCGGGAGACCTAGAGAGAAATTAAGAATTAATAAGGTCATTTGCGGGTAGTATTTACATTGTCTTCCATTTCTTTTGGGATTTTTTAGGGTTACAAGAGGTCTTTTTTTAAACGTTAATGTCAGACCTCTTGCAGAAAAAAAAAATCCCATTTTTTGAATCCCTGCCTACAGGTAACCCTTGATAAAGTTTATAAGGCCGGATTCTTTTCTACAATTCTTCTACTTTTAAATATGACTTTAGGGTTCGCTTAATTTCTTATTTCTTCTTTAATTTCAGGTATCGTAGTTTAGTTTCCTTATATTAACGTCCCGTTTTGAAGCAACGCGAGGGCTATTTTGGGACTGACCTCGTCATTTTGAACCGCGGTCAGATGATGAGGATGACACTTGAGCTGGCACCCCCCTCCAAGCTTATCTTTTTTCCTTAAACCCAGCAGGGTAGGCTGAGTTGGGGTGGGTGCGTGTGCATTATACCAACAGCAGGACGTTTGACACCCCCTACGTATGATTTTACATGCAATAGGCCCACAAACACGACGGATCTTCAGTGGAATCGGGTTTCAAATCTGGATCTCTCTGGCCCTGAGACCTTACCACTAGCACACCGTGGTCCAAATCAGGTGCAGTAATCAGGGTTTATTTTGCACCAATGGAGGTAACTTTGCCATTTATGCTGAAAACTTAAATAGAGGGAACTGACTAGATTCGGAAGTTGAAGATTATTTTCTCTCGTTTGTAAACAACACTGATGAGCGTATTTCAGTAGCGAATCTAGGATTCGGGTCTGGGGGGGGGGGGGCGGGGGTCATAAAAATTTTGTATTGTCGTGATGAAGGTAAAATCTGAAGGCTAAAGTAAACCAAAACTCTTTAACTTTACAGATTTTACTCACCTGACAATAAGAATCATAAAAAACAATACAATACTTTCGATAATTTAATAAAAATTACAATGAAATAACTAGCCAAAAAATGTCTTCGACCATGCCAAAGCTACAAGTACAAGTGGAATGACTACAAAAGTAGGAAAATTTTCGAGCCAGTCAAGCCAGAAAGTAATGTTGAAACGATTTTATTATTTTTTAAAAGAGATAAATTAAGAAAAAACAGGTTGTAATGATGTTAAATAAAATCAAGAATTCCTGGCTCTGGGGGGGGGGCCCCCCCCCCCCCCCCCCCCCCCTGGATTCGCCACTGGCGTATTTCATGGCTGAAACGAGGATAACAGCGATTCAGGAGGCTACAGAACGAAATGACATCTAGTCAGCTTTGAAGTGACAGTTTTAGAGTTGAAAAATCTGTCTCAGATGAAGAAAGTACAACTGTTCATCCGTGATAAAATTAATAGCGGATGGACTAATTAACGTCTTTATTTCCGCAGTGATTTGACAGCATTGAATATACGCCATAGAATGATTAAAAAAAATACAAGATTTGCCTTAATACTTCTACAATTATACGAATCATTTCCATGCAATTAGTACACAAAGAGGAAGGATGTCGAATTCGGGCCACCTAAACATTTTGTAAATGTATAATGAAAAAGAAGTACTTTTTAATTTTTAAAGTAGAATTTTTTGTAATTTATTTATTTTCCATAAAATGTCATCAACTTCTTAAGAAACACATTTTAAAGTAGAAAAAAAAATCTCATTAAAATTGCGTCATCTGCCCGATTAAAGGAACTGGGTTCCCAAATTGGACAACCAATTTCTTTTAGAGAAATTAAAGCAACAATGATTTTTGATTCTGAAATTTAAATCAGTGCACAATGTATGAAGCCAAGTATGACATTATATGCACTGTATCCTTTATTCTTCTTTCTTTGTTTCCTCATGTATGATAAAAAAAACTACGTAATCTTAGTTTTTCTTCTTTTTTGAACCAAAATTTTATGCCTTTAATGTCTCCTTATCATTATTATTATTTGCTTTAGTCGCGCCACTTCCAATTTATAAGGACTACTAGTGATTATAACTGTTTTCTGGGCTTTCCTCTAGTTGGCGAAGATAGTCTCTTTGATTTGACCAGTTCGATCCACGCAACTGTTTGCGGTCCAAAACGAGCAACTTTTGGACAACAGCAAGAAAAAATTCCCCTAATCTTACCTTTAAACTATTTCAATAAAATTATTATCGTAAATTTTAGCTAAACAAGTTCGAAAATTCAATTTTTGGAATAATGCATCTGCGTCTGCCTGTGTGTACCTGAGCACGATAACTCAAAAACACGACGAGCTAAATGGATGACTTTTGGTCATTACACTAAAATTATAGATATGTATCTAATCCCTCAACAGGAAGGGCACCTTTCCCAAAATATACACGCAATGAAACAAAAAGGCGCCATATTTACAACCAGCGGCAGTGGTCTCCCCAAAACTTTCTCGTATCCACCCTAACACGGGTGGGGAAAAAATACACAGAGCTGCAGTAACATGGACGATTCCTTAACACAGGAGGGAGAAAACGCGCGCGCCGTTTTTTTGCGTTGTAGAATGTAAAGAAACCGAAATGCAATTTGAACGCCTTTTTTCAAGCGATTGAAACAAAAATTGGACACAGATCTATTATTAAGATAAGAAGGCCACATATCAATTTTTATTTGTCTATGCAATAGGGTTAAGGAGTTATCGTGTTCACAAGTATGAGATTATACAGACCGACAGACCCTTTGACGGATTTAGTCCAAAATTTGATACGAACTTACATTCCTGATGATAAAACTGTGCACCAAATTTTATCTATCTAGCTATTGAAGTTTTAGAGTTATCGTATTCACATGAACGAGGACAGACAGACTTCCCGTGGCAGAATTTTGTCCAAAATTGTATAGAAACCTACAAATTATGTGTAAAGATTACATATCAAATTTCATCCCCGTAGCTCTAATGGTTTTCGAGTTCTCGTGTTCACGGACAGACATGATTCCGAAATTGTGTTTTTCGGATTCAGGAGGTCTAAAACGTGGAGATTCATCAAAATCTCGAGTTCGAATTTTTTGACGATTACAATACTTTCGCTTTCTATAACTTCATATACGAGAAAGTAAATATGTGTTCAACCTGGGTGTTACGTCTCACGTCTAAGAAAGCTATTATATACATTTTAAATTATTTTATTTATTTCCTATTCAAAGAAAATATTATCAACATTTTCAATTATTTCCTTTGAGCGAATGCTAAATATTGCCGCCGCACTGAATACTAATTAGAGAGCGTTCCCACATCCCCGAAACAGCATTACAATTTGTTGAAGTTATGCGTCAGACTGACTCTTATGAAAAAAAAAAGTTTTTACAAGCTCTGCACTTAATTAACTTACTTTGATTACATGACATATTTTGTTGTTTGTAAATAAGATAATTCTAAAAATAAGACGATAGATTTTACCTACAGAATGTATTTTGAACTTCATTTCATCATTTTCCATCATCAAATGCACATGAATTTATTTATATTATTTAGTTGATAACAGTATAAAAGAGGTTTTTTGTAAGTACAGTACAACCCCCTGGTTAACCGAACTAAAGAGGGGAGGGGGAAGCCGTTTCGGATCAAGATTTTTTCGGTTAAACCATGAACATCTATTGCTATTCTGTATCTAATTACATTATTATTTTCTGATATGTGTTGAGTGTAAAACGAATTCAAAACTGTCTTTGTAGGCGACACTTATGTTCTTTTTTTCAATTCCTACTATTAGTTCACACTCTCCCTATACATATTTATATATATATCTTGTTCAAGTTTTGCGATCGATTTTAAACTAACTTCCCGATGTGCTGGAGACTTGAAACTTTAAACATAGCTCAGAACTAGATGACAATGCAATATTAATTCGCTTTCTTGTCTGCATGTTTGTCCGTTTGTCTGTCATTTCATATTTTGCATGACGCATGCGCAATACGTTTTTCATTATATCTCTCGAAAAGTATTAACATTACAGACTTGGTTCGTGGGTATATGGATGGCCCATGAGATCATCGAAGCACCCCCATATTTTAGCCATATCTTTGAGCATGCGGAGTACTTTTTTCATTATATCTCGAAAACTATTAACATTACAGATTTGGCGACCTTGGCGAAAAATTTGGTGACTTGGCGGCAAAGGTGGCGGCTTTGGCGACAAAGGGAATTTTCAAGATTCAATCGTTAATAAAATACCTTTTATTCATCCACTCAGGTTCAAATACATTTTTTAAAACTTGTAGTGGATGACACTTGATGTTAATACAGTTTTTTCAAATATTAATTCATTAATTAAATTTAATTAATTTTAGTTTTATATCGGGGAAAAAAATTTCTAAATTAAAATTTTTCTTTGTTGACCTAAGTAGGAATTGACTTAAAATTTTTTTTTTATATATTACTTGTTTAAAGTTAACCCTCCGTCGGGCGTAATGAGCCTGACAGGAACGAGTAATAATATCATAATTAAAATATTGTTAATAACCATTAATTTTAATTTTAGAATCCTAAAATTAATCACTGACCTTATTGGGAAGGCTTAAAAGAAAAAAAGTGGGAATACCTGTTTTTCGGATAACCTGGACTTCGGTTAACCGAAGTTTTACTGCAGTTTTTAAATATTCTTTGCAGGTTCCAAACAAAATGAATTTAAAAAATATATATATTTACAACAATTCCACTGAAAATTCACATAGATACAAAAAACAAAAGTAGTATTTTGTCAAGAAAAATACCTGTTCAGAACGGAACTATAGCAAAACTGCGAAACACTTCTAGCGTTTCAATATTTTGGGGAGTGACTGTTTGTATCGGCAAAACTCACTCGTCTGCCCGCAGCCTGTCATAAAATTTAAAGAGTAATTCCGTAAATTCCTTGTAACAAAAGCAAAAATTCTTACCTCTTTTCTGTAGACGCTCGTCTGTTCGGTTTTGATGTCGAAAATTCAGAACAAATACTTCCAAACGATTTTTTTCTCGCTTTAGGAATATTTCTGAGTTCTTCCGGAACGGGAAGTTTCCGTTGGAGAGTGTCAGGTAAACATGAGGTCGCGTCTAAAGGTTAATCCGCCCAAAAGATAGCGTTCTTCCCATAGATAAAAGAGCTTGTGTAAATCATTTTTTGAGGATTATGAAATCTTGTGAACGTGACAGAGGAAATATTTTCTGTGCTTTTATCTAGAAACACCTCGGCATGCCAGAGGATGTTGAAGCTTTCGAATTAGTCGACAGGTGAAAACGATATTGTTTACCTAACAGCAACCGCAGTTAGTGGTCATCGAGCCCAGAAAGATAATTATATAATCGAAAATACGTGTTTATCTCCGATTTTCACGGATATACTAATATTTCCTACATGTATTTTGGTAAAAATAGCATATAATCCGGAGAGATATAAGGGTTTCTTTTAAAAATCCTAAATTTTTCGCATGTTTTTTCACTTATAGCATGCAGAGTTTTCAGCCGTATGATGGCGTCACTTAAAACGTGTGGCAAAAAAATGTTTGCGCCAATCGTTCTCGATTGACGCAATTAGTTTCGATTAGTTTTGTGTAGTTATATTGACCCTTTCTAAGGCCGTGGGAAGTTTACATCCCACCAAATTCGCCATTTTGTAAATGCAATTTTTAAGGATGGCATTAGTTGTTGCCGAATTTTTCAACGAGACAAACACCTAGATGTTCGGATTTCTTATAATGAAGTGCCTTGATTTGGTAATTAATTAATAATTAATATAATTAATTAACAAAAAATTAACGCCATCCAATAAGCTAAATGAATTTCTTTTCTTAAATTGATCTCAATCTCAATTTTATTTTATTATATCACTACCAGAAAAAATCGTCCTTTAAAGGGTTAACGTCCCGTTTTGAAGCAATACGGGGCTACTTTGGGACGGACCTCTCACTTTTGAACCGCGGTCAGACGACGAGGACGACCTCTGAGCTGACACACCCTCTCAAACTTCCGCACCAGACCAGAGGGAGGACGTTTGACCCCCTACGTATGATTTAGCAAGCAACAGTCCCAAGACAACCTTCGGCCCCGAAGCCGCAACCTTACCATTTGGCTACCACGGCCTCCTTAGTTTCGATTAGTAATGGAAATGCAGATGTTAAAAACATATTTGTAAATTTTCTATCCTTTTATATATAGTTAGAATGGTGATGAACATCAAATATATGTTTGAAAAAAGTATCTCTTCCCATTAACGAATTTGGACTGAAATGTGATATAGACTACAGGTTTGGTATACACTACTGGCCAAAATATTGTAAGATTGGTAAAATGAGAAACATTTGGAGTGGTACACAATGGTTCGCAATCAGTTGTCGAGAATCGTGGGATGTACAATCATGGGAACTCACATTTTGCAGTGAAGATTTTGTCACGAGGACATTTAGGGGACCGTCTAGAATTTAAAGAAGACAAAAAGGGGTTTGTCTGATCCCTCTTCATAGAAAGTTTCTAATGATTAAAAACTTTCCTCAATGGTTTTGTTTCCTATACAAATTGTCTACATGTATTTTCGTAAAAATAGTGTGCAATCCGGGGAGATATAAGGGTTTCTTTTAAAAATCCTAAATTCTTAGCACGTTTTTTACTTACAGCGTGCAGAGTTTTCAGCCAAATTTTTTTAAACTTATAGAATACTTGAAGCACAAATTTGAAGTATATACGTTGAACAGTGAAGGAAATATGATTATTTGTAGTGAATTCTTTTTAACTGTGCATACGCGAAACATAGCGTAATTTTTCTTTCATAACGTCGAAGCCAAATATCTAAAGCAGATTATATAAAAATTCCAGTTGAATACCATTAAGATTCAGAAAGTTGTAAACATTGCTGTCAGCAGAATTTCTCTTGTTCTCTAAGCGAAACAAAATGATGAGGGGTTTTCTTATTGTTTCATTTGACTTATTGTTCTATTTGATGACATACTCACAGATGCCAATGGTAGCACAAGTTTCCTTTTTTGATTGTTTCATGTCACCAAAACTACTTCCATCGGTACTTTTCATTATTCACGTTCCAGCTTCCACTACTTGGTAACAATTTGTTTTCGAGTTACCAATGGTGCTTGTCGACATCAGCTGATGGTTAATGAATCATTTGTAAATTTGTAATCGGTCCTATTCTCTACTTTGCCGTGATACACGGAAATTAATGTGCTGATCTCCTCTCGAAATAACCGCTCCAGCAAAATCCGCGCATCAGTTCACCAGAACTTCTATTGGAGAGCATGAATGTCTGCTAGACAACCATATCAGACCAAACTCCTGCCCATGGTGAACCACTTTTATTTATGATGAAGTATCCTTTTCCCACAATCTACTCTGTCACATCCGGATGGTTAGCAGCAAATGCATTCATATCTTAACCATGGAGATGAGTGCATTTTGCGTACTGAAAGTGATCACTCACATGGAAGAATGGGATCATTTTCTAGGCAGCTCTGGTCTGTCTCTCTCTCAATACTTGATTGAATTTCCGTCTTCCTTTTCCGTTTTTTTAAAATTATTTTTGCCATTTTCGTTGATCACTGAATTCTCAAAGTGGAAAAGTAAGCCAATAGAATAAAAACGAAAATACAATCTTTTAAAATAATTTCAGGGGGGGGGGGACTGCAGCTCTGCAGCTCTTATGGACGAGCCGCCACTGGGAAGGCCTCTGGAATTTGCTCATAAACGCTCCCAATTTGAAAGACTTACACTGCTGCTTTAGATTTGATAACTTTAAGAAATTTCCGAAAGCTACGCAGTGTGAGGTTGCATTTTCAGACTCGGCAGCATTAGTTTAAATTTCTTGCGAAAGAGAAAGGTCACTTTCAACAACATAAGTGCCTGCAATTCTTCATTGTTTGTCAGATCGATCAATTTGGGTGGATACCCTACGATGATGTTGCGATTATACTCCGTCACTGGCCTGCGCTTACTTCTTTCGGATTTATTTAATCATCAGAGGCTTTATCACAGCTTCATAGAATGGGTATTTCGCCTTCTGAATTGAAATTACGTCATTGTTACTGCAGAGACAGAGAATATGATGTAGCGGAATGTCCATCTCAACCACCGAATCACTGGATCCACCGAGTTAGAGAATCAGTGCTTCGTTATCCTACGATTGAAGAGCCATGTGGTGTTCTTTAACAAGTCTCCTGTGTTTGAGAAATCTCCGAAATTTAGTCTGTTTGAATATTGTTTGTGATAAGAATATAAGCAGAGTGGCGCTCAATAACGAATTATAAGAAATTGGGCCTCATCTGAAACATCTATCCTTTAACACCTGCATCCCAACGGACATTAGTTTACTCTTACAGAATTGTCCTAATCTGGAATCACTCAGAATCACTGGAGATCACTTCAGTGATTTCGTTCACCCTGCTGTTAGTCTTCCGAATTTGAAACGCTTAGCATTACTAATATAATAGCCCAGATCTGTCTCTCGGTAACGCTCTGGCGTCACCAACAATAAAACCCGCGCCATAGCACTGCGAGACGGTAAACAGCATTATTTCATTGTTAGATAACCTAAATTTCAGTAATTTGAAATTTAAAAGAGTAATTGTCGTTCTAATTTCAAATTTAATAGCTCTAAAATAGTAAAATAAAATTTGCTATCCATTGATATAAAATGTATATCTCTGTGATAAATAATTCCAGAGAAATTTTAAATTATATTAATCATATATTTCAAATTAATTTTCGTTTTTTAATAGAAAGTAGTAAATTACGACAGTGGTATATCATGCGCGTGGTATCGTTTGGACGCCACGATGCATTTGATTATTTATTGGAATCGTGATGCTATAAGTTGATAATATTTTTGGCAACGTTTGACAAGCAGAGAAGTGCTTTGTTTTGATTAGAATTTCAAAAAAGAATTCCTTTGAAATTTTAACTTTTCACTTACGTTTAACAAGCTGAACATTTCATGGTTATTGAATTATAATAAAATTCTTAAACAACGAAAAATACTTCGCAAGGAATGTTGTTTACCAAGAGGTTTTTTGAATAAAGAAATATGTAAATAAAAAACATATTTCCTGTCATAAAACATATGTTTATTTTATTTGTTTTTAGTCAATGTTAAACATTTCCCTCGCATATATATCTATTTAAACACGTCAAATTTGACGGGAAACCTCTCGAATGAAGAGGCAATTTGCACCCGTCATACCATGACGTGTGATTTTCTAGTTTAACTATATTCTTGAAAGGGTCAGACAAGTTTTCGCCCTTTTCTCCGACTGCAACCAACTTACTGAATTGTTTTGACTACAAGCCCCATTTTGATGATCAAACCTTGCACCATTTTCTGAAGAGGAATTCTCTTTCAAACTTGAAAGCGGCTTACTTGAATTTTTGTGTCAACTGGAAATTGTTACAATTATTAGAAGCGACTTATTTAGAAATGATTTCGGGAGAGTTATACCTGAGACAAATCGTAAGGCACTATGTAATGGAAGGCTACTTTCAAGAAAGGACGAATTCTTTGAGAGGAGATCGGTTTTTTATGACTGTAAATAGGAATTGTGAGCATTTTCACTATTTTATATGAGTTTATTTTGAAATCGGAAACCAAATTCATGCAATAGTGGTTGATAATGTAAAATAAATCATTTTTTTGTTTTGTTTTTTTACAATTGTGCAAGAAAAAGGTCTTACTTCAGATTTGGAAGAATTGACTTTGGCTTTTCATGACTATAATTGATTATTGCTCGCATTTTCACTATTTTCTGTGAATGCGAAATTTAAAACGGAGTGTATGCGGTATTAATTGATGTTATGAAGTTAATTAATTTTTATCTTGTAGAATAAACATGGAAAAAATTAATTAATGTTTTACTAATTCCTTTGTTCTGTCATGTTATTCACCAAAATGAAAAAAAAAAAAAAAAAAATAGCAGCTTTTTAAATCCTTCTATATCCAAGGTGATACCGAATTCATGGTACAAACTTTAAGGTATATAAATACCGGATATAGTATAATACAGGATACTGTAACAATCATTTATTATATAGGAATGTATGGGCGCAAGTGACGATGTGAGGTGTTGTCAACGACTTTTTGATTGGCCCATACTTACTACCGAAGCGACTCAATGGACAATGTTATCTTATTTTTCTGGAACAAGTTTTACCAGAACTGCTGCAAGATGCTCCTATCGCCATTCGTAACCGAATGTGGTTTCAGCATGATGGGGTGCCAGCCCACTTCAGCACTAATGTGCGCAATTACCTAAATGCCACTTTTGGGGCGCGATGGATTGGGCGTGGTGGACCAGTCCCTTGGCCACCCCGATCTCCCGATTTATCGAGCCTCGATTACCTTTTATGGGGACATCTGAAGAGTCCCCAAATGAGGACATCTGAAGAGCAGTGGCGGCGAGTAAGGAAGACGAGGGGGCAGTTGCCCCCTACTTTTTCCGGGAAAAATTAAATTTTTATTTCTTTTTAGCGGTCTAAAACTAGGAATCATAAAAAAGAAATAGTCTCCGGGAAAGCTAGCCAATTTTGTAACTGAATTTTTAAATTTTGCTAACTACACCCTACACTCCCGGGTAGTTTTGGATGATGTCCTGTACCGACCCTTACAGTTTGTGTCATGTATATTAGCAGTGGATTTATTTCTTTGGAAGTAAAAATAAATTTACGTAAGCCAGAATCATATAGAGCAACATAAAACTTCAAAGATACCTTCACCTGTGGACTACCATAATGTTACAAATCTCTGTAAAAAATCTGACAGAGATTTGCGTAATAGGGAATACACGCGAGACAACTTTAACGAGTGAATTATATAATAACTACTCGTTTGAAACAAAGAAGAATACCAAACAAACATTAATGTCTTAAAATCAATCAATACCAGTAGAGAAAACTGCATCCGCGCTCCCTTTCAATGAATAAAAAGATTGAAATGGATTGATTTTATAAAGATTTTCTCTCTAAACATAATAAACATTAATAATAAAAAAACCCTATGATGTAGCAACTTCATTTTTATAATGAGAGTAGCTCAAAAACATTTTTTTTTTCAGATAGGTAACGTGCCGTTAAGGTGCATCAATTCTGCTGCAGTGGAAGATTCCCATCGCAAGTGTCAAAATGGCTATCGTGCAGTAGAAGGCAAGTCTCTGGTTTCACGAAAGCAAATCATTTGTAACAGTTCAAAGAATCATTCGGTTAGAATATCGAAATTGTCGGTCTCCAAGTAAGAACTGCATTAAGCGTTAGTATGAGTAATTAAGAAGTGAAAGTCTCCCTCACTGATCCACATTTCCTGTTCCCTTTAATTTTTCAAACTAACACTTGACGAAGTTTTTACTTGGAGACCGACATTTTCGATACTCTAACCGAATAATTCTAATAACTGTTACAATTTGTTTGATTCCGTGGAACCAGAGACGTGCATTTTTCTGCACGGCAGCCATTTTGACACTTGCGTTGAATTGCGCAGATTTAGTGCGCCGTGACGGCGAGTCACCTATCTGAAAAAAAAAAAAACTTTTTGAGCTAGTCTCATTTAAAAAAAAAAACGAAGTTGCTACATCATAGGGATTTTTTTAATTATAAATTTTTGAAAGAGGTCCAATAATTTGTGACCACCCTGTATATATTTCCCTTAAATATATCCCCTTTCTAATTACATTGGATAAAATCTTATTCTCTTAAACTGCAGCTGATATAAGAGAAAATGAGATAGATAATTGACAAAGGGATGCGAGGTCCTGTTTAAACTCAACCTTCCGAATTTCGTGTGTTAATTTGTTTGTTACCCAGTCGTGACCAAACTCGATGTTAGATTTCACCATAAAAATCTCAAGAAGATTATTTGGTAACCTTTTCCTGCGTATTTATAATGATATTTTTTTGTTATCAGTTTGGAACTCCATTCATAATGTCTCCAGAAATACCAATTATAGCAAAAGACATGTGATAAAAGCATGTCATAAAAGCAGATATTTAATTGTACTTTTTGTGAATACTCATAAAAATAGAGATTCATGCAAATAATACACATTCGAAAAAAAATGGCTGAACCTTTAAAGACTGCGATAATGAGAAATTCTTAATTTTTTGTTAATTTTTTTAAATTTTTGAACGCGAGTTCACAGAGCTGCTAGTTAATACAGATATTTAATTGCGTATTTTTCCTTTGTTTGAAGGTAAGCATTGAAGATTCTGTTAATTTTTTGATATTCTTTTGTAAAATCTTACTGAAATTTAATTTTTTTCATCACATTTTTTGTGGTATCTAAAATTGAAGTCCTGTAAGATATGACATATATTAGTAAATATAGGGGACAGTTGCCGAATTTAAACATTTTCTAATAAACGGTGATATTAAAGATAATATTACACATAGTAAAATATTCACACATTGTATGAACCCTACTATACCTTTTTATTAACTGTATCAGTCCTTCCTTTGCTTCTTCACATATGATACAAAACAATGTGACCTTAGGTTTTATTCGTTTTGTACTAACATTCTATGTCTTTAATATCCATTTATTGTTTTATTGCTTTGGTCACTTGCATTGTACGAGGACTACCAGTGATTATAACTTCTTTCTCTGCTATTCCTCTAGTTCAGCGGTATCCAAACTTTTTGGTTGTGTGGACCACCTGTTGTATAAAAAATATTCTGCGGCCCACCAATTAAATATAGAAGTAAAAAAAAAAATTCAAACACACACGCACACACATATAATACATTTATATTTTATATGCACGTATATGACAGCAAGTAGTAAAGCTTACTGTAAAAGGATAAAAAATATTGTTTATAAAGAGCAAAGGCACAAGTGACGACTTTTAAAGCTTCCTTGATGCGGCCCACTAGTGCGCCAACCAAGCCCACAAGTGGGCCGCGGTCCATAGGTTGGGAACCGCTGCTCTAATTCAAGCAGGGCCATTTTACCCATTGGGCCAATTGATCCAAAGGCGCCTAAAAATTTAGAATACTGATTTTATTTTAATTTTGAACCGAAAATGTATAAAAATAAAATTAATAAGTTAAAAGTAAAGAAATGATTAGGGGTTGTGACTAGACAGTCATCGATTTTGTAATGTTACATAAACATGTCATATCAAAAAAATATTCATGCAGAGACAATCAGTGAGAAAAATCCTAAATTATGCGAATAATAGAAGTTACCTACAATACGAAAGCTTACTTGTGAAATCCTGTTTTGAAAAGACGCTGATTTGAAAAATTGTATAGCGTTAATCAGAGAAAGGGCTAATCTTTTTTTTGCTCCTCAATTATTGTATTCGGTATTTTCGTTGGGCCACAGGCTCTCAAATTTCTAGTTACGGTTCTGATGGGGTACCAAATTACTCTAGCCTAGGGTGCTAAGATTTTTCAAGACGGCCCTGAGTTCAAAATATGTCTGTTCGGTTTATGTTCACACGATCGATGCGTTTGCGGTGATATAAGTGGTCCAAACTACTACGCAACAGACTGCTCAGTGACGAAACCCTTTCACTTCATGAAACCCAGTGCTGAAAACCTTTCGACGTGGTGTGAAAATAGTGTCCAAGACAAAAGATCCCTGGCACGACTCATGAATATTATGAAGATCCTACATGAACGAAGGCATGATATCATTATTGGTTAAGCAGGACTTTTCTCGCTTCCACCAGCCCATTAAGTCATTCATTGCAGATTTTTTCAGTTTACTTTATGTGTTAATTATTGTTGTCGTTTTATTTTATTTTTCTCTCCTTTTTTTAATTCATTTTACGCTGAGAGGGTTTTGTATAACCGCAAACCTTATCTGGTCTGTTCCCTTCCGGTGGATTAATAGTAATAATAAGATATGTCTTACAGATTTAAATAGTTCGATTTAGACAACTGTTTGTGATCTAGTCTAAGCACCTTTGGGATAACAAAAAATTCCCCTAAACCTACATTTAAAGTATTTTATATACATTGGACGCCGCTTATAGTGATAACTTTGGGTTCAAGCCAAAGTGATTTAAGTCCGAGTGAGTACGAAGGGCTTGAAAAGTTTGTTGGCCTGACGGTGGTTTCTCATGTTCTGTGGCATTATCTCATCGAAAGTGATCCTTACAATTGAAATTTATCAAACTTGAATCTTCGAACAGTAATATTGCATTTTATGAAAGTTGAATATCCTGCATACTCATGTATACCTATAAGTTAAATACATATTTTAAATTTCATTTCAATGGTAACTACAACACCAATGAAGTTCGTTCATTAAGGTTTATGTAATTAAAAAAGTGCGGGGACATCGAAACGTTGTAAAATGCATAGTTATATGTAGTTGTAGACTATGTACAAATGTCACAACTGAAAAAACAAAGAAAGAACTGAAAGTTAGTTTAAAAGTTGTATTCTTAATCCCAACGCTTCGCAATGAAGTTCGTTCAGTAGAAATAACGAGAATATTCCAGCCGTTTCGCGCACAATTCTGAGTCAGTGACGCCAGAGGAAGCAAACAGCATATAAGGGCGAGCAATTCGCGATCGCTATCAGTGCTAAGCGGAAGCATGGCAAGGAAACGAGCTACTGATCTTGCAGTACGAAATGAAGTTATACAACAGCACCAAAATGGTATTTCGCAGCGCCAGATTAGCCGAACGTTCCGCTTGACACAATCTATAGTGTGTAGTATTATAAGACGTTTCACTACAACTGGAAATAGCCGTCCAGGAAAGGCTTCCGGTCGGAAGCTAACGTTGACTGATCCGGAAGTACGCCTATTTTGTCGACATATTCGTAAAAATAGCCGCATGGTAGTCGCAGACCTAGTCACATGAGCAAGACAAAGTTCTGGAAAGACCATTTCCGAAACATCTACGAGTCAATATACAAAAGGTGTGGCTACGCATTATACAAAGCGAGACGCAAACCATTTCTCACTTCATCGAATGAACGTCGGCGTGTTGCGTGGGCCAAATCTCACCCCAGCTGGACTCCATCTTAATGGAAAAAGGTACTATGGACAGATGAATCTATATTTGAGGTTTTATATGGATATATTGGCCGAAAGGTTATTATGAAGAAGGATGAAGCAAACGATCCATCCTGTTACAAGCGCGTGGTTCTTAAAGCAAGCTCTGTGATAGTGTGGGGTTTCTTGCAGCGAATGGGGTTGGAAATTTGCATTTTTGTACGGGTACGATAAAGGCTCCAGATTATATACGTGTTCTTGAACTGAATCTACGTCCATCAGTGCAGCGATTGTTTGGCAGAAAACGATATCTTTTCCAACAAGATAACGCAAGGCCTCATATGGCGAAGACAGCAAAAACATGGCTACGTACAGAACGTGTCCCTGTTTTAGAGTGACCAGCAGCAAGCCCGGATCTCTCTCGTATAGAGAATATTTGGAGAATTCTTAAGAAGAATATGGCCCAGCGTCGTCCCTGCAATATACAACAGTTACAAGATTATCTGCGGCAGGAATGGGAAAAAAAAATTCTACAGACACATTGAGCCGTTTAGTATCGTCCATGCCTAAACGTCTTGAAGCGGTTATCCGCAAAAAAGCTGACGTCACATCTTGGTAATCGAATCGAACGAACATTTTTGGCTTTAGTTGCGTAAGGAAATACACTTGCATCTTTTATCATAACTATCTGTTCTGTTGAAAACTAACACAAATGCTGTTACAATGTTGTATTCAACGTATCAAATGTTAAAAAAAAAATTTTCTTTTGCATATACGTTTCTTTGTGTTTCTCAATTTCCTCATTTCGAGCTATTTCTTACGTGAACGAACTTCATTGACGTTGCATTTAAATATTCAAGTTTGATAAATTTCAATTTGTGCATGGTCCCTCATCATTAAACCTCTCTTAGAATGTATCGAAATTCAACAAGTTGCATTTCTGATATCTTTCTAAATCTTAATGATATTTGACTGGAATTTTTATACAAGTTGCCTACATATCTGGCTTTGAGGTTATGAAAGAAAAACTACGCTATGTTTCGTGCATGCGCAGTAAAAAATTATTTACTCCAACTACTGATATTCTCTATAATATTCAAAAAAAAAAAAAAAAAAAATTACACAATGCTTCTCTAACATATTGTCATTTTTTCTGTAAGTTTCGCCTAATATAACAGAAAACTCTGCATGGTACAAGCAAAAAACAGGCGGAAAAATTTGGGAGTTTAAAAAAAAAATAAAACCTTTATATCTTCCCGAATATTTGTGCTGCGTTCACGAAAATTCATGTAAATATTATGCACATCGGACAGAACCATTGTGAAATGAAAGTTTCACCTTGTTATCAGCTTTCTGTGAAGCGGGGTGGGCCAAAATAATTTTCGTCTTCATCAATTTGTAGACGGTTCCCTAATTGTCCTGCGGACGGAAAGCTAACTGTAAAATGTGAGCTCCGTCGATAGTATGTGAATTATTTATCCTTATCTCAAACACTCTCCTCATTGGTAATACAGCCTGCAACTGCGTCAATTGTTTTATGTAAAAATATTTTTTAAAGTAACATCAGATTTGCTTAAAAAAATTAATAACCAAAAAATTACTATGCGATTTATTCTTGTTTTATTTCTCTTTCTTCTGATGACAACGATCTGTATCGTTCTGATTTTCATTTAGTGACATTATCATGCTTTGTTTTGCTTCAGAATGAAATATATGAGAGATAATAGAAGCTGGGAATAGCCTGTTTAGAATCTTACATCATGAATTATACAGAACAAAAAAGAAACATCAGTTAACTCAGGAAAAAAATATGTGGCCGAGTCTATTACACAATCTTCATCAGTTTTGTTTTTTACATTCGATATGCTTTGCAATGAAAATAAACTATTTACAATGATTCATTGAGTGGATTTCGACTATCAAAACACAGACAAATAATTATCATAATTCTTTAATGTGAAATTGTTCTTTTAATTTGTCTACAATCATTCGAGCTATGGCCAGGGAGGAGGTGGCAGCAGGAGAAGGGGCATTCCGCACGTGCAGGATCTTCCCTTCGAACTCTCCCTGCCCTGAATCAAATATGAAATCGTCCACCAAATTCCCGTCCGCGTCCAGGGCTTGGGCTCGAACACCGCTCGGTCCCCTAGTGGAAAAAAAGGAAGAAAAATTAAATATTAACAACATGTAATATTCTACTCTTTTACAATATCTTGTGTTCCGCAACTTCTACCGTATGTTAGGTGAACTGCAACGGAATAAATATAAATAAAGAAGGAAGATTTAAAAACAAGTAATATAATTTTTTTTTAAAGTCAATTCCTACTATGTATGAAATTATTAAATGTATTTGAACTTGAGTGGTAGTTTTCGAGATATAATAAAAACGTACTGCGCATGCGCAAAGATATGGCTAAAATATGGGGGTACTTCGATGATCCCATGGTCCATCCATATACCCAAGAACCAAGTCTGTAATGTTAATAGTTTTCGAGATATAATGAAAAACGTACTGCGCATGCGCAAAGATATGGCTAAAATATGGGAGTGCTTCGATGATCCCATGGGCTATCCATATACCCAAGAACCAAATCTGTAACGTTAATAGTTTTCGAGATATAATGAAAAACGTACTGCGCATGTGTCATGCAAAATATGAAATGACAGACAAACGGACAAACATACAGACAAGAAAGCGAATTAATATTGCATTGTCGTCTAGTTCTGAGCTATGTTTAAAGTTTCAAGTCCCCAGCTCATCGGGAAGTTAGTTTAAAATCGATTGCAAAATT
>BGPR01000503.1:522393-556065 GCA_013235015.1 Araneus ventricosus | reverse complement strand
CCCTTTAGTTGAAGGGAGATTTTTTCAATCTTTTTCTTCAAAGCAACGAGTCGGGGCCTTTTTGCTGCTTTGCTTTCTTTTATAAGCTGAGGTTTTTTAAAATTATACGTGTCCTTGTTATCTGCTGCTTTAACAGTTTCTTTTTGTACAGATGGTGCTTGTTTATCTTTCAAGGGGTGAGATGCTACAGAAAGAGGTTTCACTAGGATAGATGATTTATTTGCTATTTTTACAGAATCAAAAGGCGCAGGTGCAAGTGGAGTGGTTGAGCGAGGAGAGTTTTTTTGTATATCTTGGGGAGTTGTGTGGGAATCACAGTATTCACACTGCTTAACTGCGGATCAATAAGTAACGCCTAGTTTAGGGGAGCGTTCTGAAACCAATAGCCTTGCTTCAGGAAATGAAATGTTTTTCCGGATCTTATTATCAGAATTTATTTTTCCAAGGCCAATTGAGGACAGAATTGGAGAAAGCGGGATGAGTTCCTTGGCAGTTTCTGCACTTTACTTAATCGGAAATGCATTCCGAAGAATCAAGGCCAGAAACAGAGCATTTGGCGCAGAATTTTGAGCCTATACAAGCTTGCTGTGAATGTCCAAATTTCTGACACTTGAAACATCTGACAGGGGGCGGAATATACGGTTTGACTGGAAAACTTAGATAACCTGCCTTTATTGATTTTGGTAGCTCAGTAGTGGAAAATGTTGAGACAACCTGCTGTGTAGGAATAAATTTGCCATCGTGTTTGACGTGAATACGTCGTGCTGCACATACTTTTTGTCCAGATAACTCCTGTATAAGTTCGGATTCGGTATGCTTTTTGAGGCCGTGCTCAGAAATAACTCCTCGTGTAAAGTTTAAACACCTGCGGACAGAAACATTAACTTTCAAGTCTCCCAATTATGTTAGTTTACTGAGAGTTTTTGTTTGGTTTGCATTTGATACTTCTATTAGTAAATCTCCAGATTTCAATTTTTGGATATTTTCCACTTCTCCGATGCATGACAAAATAAGTTTATGAACAAGAGAAGGTGAAATTTCATGAAACGTTTCAGCAGTGGACATTATAAAAAATTTGGTATTAGCAGTAACTATGGTGCAATCAGAAACATCCATACAAAAGGGAAAAAGTTCGAGCCCCGACGGCACCACCCACCATGGAGCCCTACAAGGGAAAGCAATCACCGGCTCTGGGGAAAGCTCAGCCTCGGTATACACTTTAGTGCTAGCCAGGACCTATACGTTGAGGGCCACTTCCGAGAACGAAGAACACCCTTAACGCCAAGCTTCAGAAGTTGACGCAGTGTTGTTTGTATTTTAATAATGACTACTCTACGCTTACCTGTCTCGGTCATTAAGTATACGCGGTCGGCCACTGCGTTGTTTATGCTAATGCCTGAAATTTTATATTCTCGGCACATTCTTGACCCTGTGGATTGAGGAATGTTGAACTCCCTAACAATTTCCGAAATGGAATACCCCATGCGTCTTGAACCAACTGGCATTCAGCGTTCAAAGTCTGTTACTTCTCGTCGTGCTGCCATAATCACGTCAGAAATCTTTTCGCATGATTCACTTGAAAGGCCTGACAATACATTGTCCATTTATGCATTTTTATGCAATACTACTGTCGTCTTTATATCTGCAAACCATCGCTTATCAAGCAACACCACCTGTCTCAATTTTTTGAAATTGCAAAGAGGAAGAAAACACTGAATTTTTAGAAACCAGTAACGAATATTTCTGAATTTTTTTTAAATCATCCAGTAGAAACCTGCGTTTTTATGCTCATACCATTTGTGCATACACACACCATGAATACCAATTTTATGCTTGTGAGCTGTTCTCAATTTTCTCTCCTTTATTTCTGTTCATATTTATTGTTGTCAACTTTTCATTTTTACATATTCAAAACAATCATAAACAATATGAAATGTTCGTGTGTGAATTTCGAAACAATGTGAAACAACAAGTTAACTGTTATGTATTATTAAAAAGATTACCTTCATCTGCATTATTGCTTCAAAGTGTTTGTTTAACTGCTCTTTAGTCAAGTGCTGCGATTCTGTGTCGAAAGAGAGTTGTTGAATTGAAAATATTGCTTGGTAGAAAAATAATATTTTGGAGATAATTGGTGCAAAACTTATTACTATGCTTGCCATGTTCCCCAGGATGTGGGGGCTTTTTTTGTTTATGGAAACTTGTGGTACGTTGCTTACTTGATACTATATCTTTTAGTCAGAAAGGAACGTAGAAATCTATACTAAAGGGTACAAAAGTTAACATGGATGACTCTAATATATTTGAAAAAAATGACGCCTGCTTATGGACTGATGTTATTGATTGTGTAAAAAGCACTCTTCACGAAACGACTGAACAGAACAATGACTGTTGTTAGAATAATGTCTCCGACACTAATTAATTCCTGAATATGCTTGAAAATCTTGATGCTCATGGGGACACAAGGGCGAAAAGCCAATTCATGATGCACTCCAAATATATCTATCTGGAAATCCTTATTTGGACATCAATGACATACAGGAGAAGGAAGTCCTGCTTTACTAGCCACAAACCCCTTCTTACAAGACTGTACTAACAATCAGATCATAGATGTATCGATTTTCTTCCAAACGGTCTCGACGACCCGTTTACTGACATGCATACATTGATGTCCAGAATTTAAGCGCAATTGTTAAGATGCAAAAAATATGAAATTATTATGGATACAAGGTTCGCAATCATTTGCGGAGAATCATAGGACATACAATCGTCGAAACTCATATTTTACAGTAAATATTCGGTCTCGAGAGCATTTAGGGGGGCGACCAGAAAGTGATGAAGACGAAAAAATGTTTCGGCTTCACAGAAAGATGAAATTGAGTTTAAACTTTCATCAATGGTTTTGTTTGATTCGCACAATACTTACATTTTCGTAAAAATAGCAGAAATACTGCTATGGCCCTTTTATACAGCTGGCTGAGGGCTGCCAGATTTATACAACCTATGCATTTCCATTGAAATAACTTTGAATATCTGCTTTCAGTCATCTGGTTTTAAATAAAACTTTTCGGTCTGCTTCCTCTCTGCCTAATGATTTCCTTTTTTTAATTCATAAGTGTCATTTCATCGTTTTTCATAATATAAGATTCTAGTAGAAATATTATCACGACACCAGCCTACTGCATTTTCTCAAGAATGAATATTCTTCCAAAGAGGATAAGTCATTCTCCTATAATGTTTCAAGTAGATTACTTTCTTCAGAATCCCTGTTAATCCTAAAAGAAAAGAAAATAGAAATTCATACCTATTTGCGAAACTTTACACATCGATTTTTAAAGTATTAGTGTGAAACTGTCTTCAAACTAACGTGCCTTCCTGTTCGAAACAATTTTTCATTTTATGAGTGTTGGAAGAAAACAATTTGAAAATAATGTAAGAAGTACTGTTTAGCAAACTTGAGACAGCCCATGAGATCTGACAATATAATTTTTATCGATTGAACCTCTTTCGTTAAACCCTTACTTACAGCTGTAAGGTTCTGAAGGTAACATGTATAGAGCCAACGAAATGCTTATGCATAATTTCAATTAAAAACTGTCCGAATTCTAGTTTTAAAAGATACAAATAAAAATGATCACCTCAGTTTTCTTGGAGCATTAACGTTTGTCTAAAAGTTATTTATATATAGTGTAACTAACAGCTTCCAACTTTATGGCCCGATTTAAAGTTGATGCCAATAATTTGATTACATTAAAATCCATACGTTACATTTAACGAAATCCATTATAAAAAGCTATTGTTCGTGTAAATCTATAGACGATACTGAGAAGACAAGCCGAGCCCGTGTTTTGATCTGAAAGATCAAACCACAGATGAACAAAATTGAGATCCTTTTAACTTGTAAAACTATAAATGAATGTTTCGTTGGCGTCTGCTAAAATGAAATACATGAATCTAACATTGGTGTGACATTTTGTGAATAATAACCTTCATAAATTTTTAAATGAGACTGTACTGTTATTTTTAATTTTACGTCACAACCTCTCGTGAGCTCCCAAAGAACGACATGTGACATAGGAGCTTTCATCTGGTTTAAGAACTTGAAATTTTTAAAGTGAAATTATTCGAAACTTATAATTACACTTTACACACGTAGGGGAAACTAGGGATATTTGATCCTACTTGTACTTTTTCTTATGTCTCTCGAATATTTTAATTTTTATCATCATAAAAAGATTTTTTAAGAAGGATAAATGTACTTATACTTAACTGATATCTCATTTAATCAGAAAATAAATATATTTCATGAAATCGCCTAGGGTCAAGTATCCCTAACCTTAGGGATACTTGACCTAAGGTTATGACCTAAGCTAGGTATACTTGCTCTACATGCAAAGAGTTTTTAAATTCTTTTGATAATTTGCATGTACTCGAAATTCAGATATTAGGTTAATATTACTGAATAGCAAAAAGTGTTTATTATCAAAAAATATTAATGAGACTTATAAAAAATTATATGGAATCTATAAAACAGAGTTGTTAGTAATAAAATCTA
This sequence comes from Araneus ventricosus, assembly GCA_013235015.1. NCBI lineage: Eukaryota > Metazoa > Arthropoda > Arachnida > Araneae > Araneidae > Araneus > Araneus ventricosus. The sequence goes on along the minus strand of BGPR01000503.1, from coordinate 551,510 downwards.
GTCAATAAATTAAATTAGTCTAGCCATTAAATTAAATCTAGTTATTAAATTAAATTAGTTCACAATTTAATAAAGAATTAAAATATTGATTTTACTAAATGATAAAAATTACAGCGATGGAACTGCGAACCTAGCAGCATCGTTAGAGCGTTAAAGAAAAGCGTTAATTTTCTGGCTTTGGAAAATTAGAAAAAAATAATTGTATCAAAATGAAAAAAGGGATCTAAAAAATGTTATACAAAGCTAAAAATAGAGAAGCTTAATAGATTTACTCGGTTCTTCTAATGTTTAAAGAAAATTAAAAGCAAAAGAATAAAAATATTTTTTACTAGAAAATTCAAATCAAGTAAGAAACACAAACTCAATAGAAATAGCGAAACGTTAAATAAAACTAAGCCATGACAAATAGTTCGAGCAAAATATTTTTATTCAATTAATAAATAAGTAAATAAAACTTTCTTTCTGGTGAGAAAAAAATAGATTTATTAAATTTCAATTCTTTTTAAAATTCTTACTAAAATAATTATTTGCATTATTTGAAATTATCATATTGAAAAAAATTATTCAGTAAATAATTACTAGCAAACAATTTTTAAGTAATTATTCTCTATATTTGAGTTGTCATTTTGACAACAAACTTCACGCACCTGAAAACTGATCTCAACCACAGAATGTGCTTCGGTCGGCTACGACATCGGAGCTGCAATATTTTTAGGTCAAGTAGCCCTACATTCTTAGGGTCAAATATCCCTAACTTGACTTTTTCTAAATAATCTAAAAATTAAAACACTTAGAATTAGGATTCTGCATAACATAGTATATCAAATTAAAGCTAGAAGTATGCTTAAAACTCAGAAATATTTTATCTCATCATATATTCAATAGTAAACTTCATATCCACTGAGGAATGAAAAAGTGAAAATTTACTTTTGTGCCTTCAAAATATATTCACCTACACACCATTACGATGGCTTTTCAGCTTGGAGTGAATCCCGCTTCAATGGACCATATGACCAAAGGTCAAATAAAAATGACGCACAAAAATTACTAATTATCTCACAAGCTGAGAAAATCACGTAGGGCCAAGTATACCTAGTTTCCCCTATTGCTTAATCAAACTAATCTGATATATTTGATTAAGAAATACTTTTCCTTCTATAGACACTTTGATCCTTTCTTAATTTATTAAAAAAATGCATCTCTTCAGAAAAAGAATAAAGAGAGTATTATTTAATTGTCAGAAAATATGTCCTCAATAGAAAAAGAGTAAAAAAAAATCCTACATGTCATCCTACAAAATATTTTAATGCTTATTTAAGAAATTTATAAATATAATAAATAATATTTAAGTAATAATATTTAAGAAAAATCTCTAAAACAGAAAGAGATTTTACATTCATTTCAGCAACGTATATCTGTGCATTATCAAGATTGTTAAAAGTGAAGTATTTTCTGATGTGAAATATCAGTGAGGGTTATTTACAAAATAATAAGACTAATATTTCGTGATTCTTTAATATTTTCTTCAGAACCAATTTATCTGTATGTTACATACACACCCACACACTCGGTTTTTTTGTTAGTATAAATACTACTAAATAAGTCTATTCCCGTTTCGAAATTCGATTTTCTGCTTTATTTTGCTGACAAATAGATCTTACCAGTAAAACTGATACATTAATAACTTTCACTAGTACGTAAATACTTAGCATCCATAATTACCTCATTAAAATTATTACCTCCTTACCTCATAACAATCTCATCGAAGTAAAATAACATATTCGTTTGTCCAAGATCTTCATGACTCGAAAATGTCAATCGCACTAAATTATTTCCCATTTAATTACTTCAATTAAGGTCTTGAGATTGGAAATTACTCCACGGAATTACGAGAACTAGGCATAGAGTAGTTACTTCACTGAATGGTTATCATCCGCGTTAATTTGAATTTTCATTAATAATTAATTTATTCATTTAACTTAAGTACAAGCGAAACAAAAGCTGTCATAAAAGTAATTAAAAATTTAATTTAACAAACGTTAATTTAATAGGCGTTGAAAATAGATAGAACGTTTGAAATTGAGTTACTTTCCATTATGCTTTACAAAAACTGGTTATAAAAGAACTATTTTACTCTCTTTGCAACGAAGTTTTTTCCTTGGAGAAAAAGAAAATGTTAATAATAACAATACATGTCCACATACTTACTTCTAAGGTTTTTTTCTACAATTATTTCATTTTCCTGCTCGGCACACTTCTGTATCTCATTAAAATATGACAAACTATTCTTTTAAGTAATTTTCATCTTTCTATAATAATTCATTAAGAAGGTAACGGAAAAAATATGCCGAGAAAGTGCACTGAAAGGTGAAATTACCTGCGTAAATTTCACGCTACAACTTTGAATAATTACCCGCATTTCTGTACGTTTCCCAAAGCATGATTTTTTCTTCATGTGACGATTATTCATTTAAATTACAGTACATTTTTCAGGTTTAAAAAGTAGTTTCAAGGTAAAAAATGCAGATAGAAAAAGAATATTACACGGTTTGGAACTTAAAAGATAGATTGATGCTTTTTTTACTTCTTACAGCATTTGGCCAAATTAAAATAAATTAAGATAAATGGACGTAATTAGAGAGAAAATGTAAGAAAAAATTAATAAATTATAGAACCACGAGTTAAAAACATACAGAATTAAATAAAAGAATTAAAAACAGTATTTTAATAAATTCGAGAATCGCTAATAAAAAAGTTCAAACTTTAATAATAGAAATAAATAACGTTCAACAACTTAACGATAATATTTTATTTAATTTTTTTTCATATCTGATTTGCAATACATTTTCTTGATGGTAAATATAACTTTTTTCCTTAAATTAAAAAGGACGAACATGATACTAGACGGAAAATACTTTTAATCATTTCTAATATAAAAGGAAGAATGTTTATTTTTTCAATAAGAAATAGCAAACACTACATAATTGATGCAGAAAAAGTACAATCTGTTTTATGCATCAATTGCTATTCAGAAAGCTTCTCTGAACAATAAAAAATTCTATATTTTATGCAGCGGAGTGCTTTTACCTTCAAGGGGGATAAGATGGTAAAAGATATAAAAAACAGAAAAAAAAACTAATCAAAATTTGAAAGAAAACTAGCATGTGAGCAAGACGAAATTTAAACTAACATTGTTTGTTTTCATTATTGAAAAGTTGTTTGATGCTTGGAGATTGGATTGCATACATAGTATGGAAAAAACATTTTATTTTCATTCTACGAAGGAAAAATTTGTATGCTACATATTAATTAGTTCTGTTTTGTTTTTTCTCCCTTCCCTACTTTTTTGTAATATTTTGCTGCACTGCTAAAATTCAAAATATTTAACAACGTTCATTTGTTGTCCTCGTTTCACTTTTAACAAATGAAGATGCTATTTGCTTCCCATCAATCCCGATTGGATCGCTGCTGTTAGAAAAAACGATGCACATTCAAAAACTTTACATAATCAGCCTCAGTATTCTCCTCTCAACTTTTGCACATGTTCAATATCTTTCAGCGTTTAGTACTCAGCTTAGTAGTACAAAATGCAGCCTTGATTTTCTTCATGCGAACGAAGAGAATCAATCATGCAATTTGTACATCTTCCCATTGGCTGATTGGACCCAGAATTTGATACAAACACACTATTTTGGTGTCAAGAAAACATACAAAATACTATTTATTTAACGTTTTGCACTCATAAGTATCAGAGTCATATTACATATAAAAATTGTTATGCACGAAGGTGTTTTTCACCCTTGAAGCAGAGCTGGCAACGAAAGTTTGCAGAGGTGGTATAAACAGGAGATCCAATTCTTTTTATAATATTTATTATTTACAAAATCATAATACTCTCTATATGAGCAAATAATGTCAGAGCCCGATATCGCGCAAGCTGTTATTGCGGTTGACTTTAAATACCTACTCTATCTGCATTTTAACTATTGCAAACCGCAAATAACTACAGCGATAGGGTTCGAATAAATTATTTCGAGATCATGGCATGAAATTTCAAGAATTACTTAGGAACACTGCAAACTTGGATCCAAAAAATTCCACGATAAATAGAATGAAATGTCTTTCAAAGGAAAATATACAGATACAGTTGACTCTGACAGTTTTGCTGTAAACTTTCAAACAAATATACAATTTTTGAGTAAAGATCGGAACTAACATTCATACGTATCATAATATTCTTTATATATTTGAGTTGTCGGTGAATAGAGAGATCGTCCGATAGTTCTTCTATTGGAACATGTGGTCAAAAATTTTATACGTATTTGCAGTTGTGGCAATACAAAGTATATTAACTTTTATCCATCTAGATCACAGCGTTTGTCAATTACGTACACATGGACAGAAATATTTACATTTAACAGTTTTCGTCCAAAATTAGGTAGAAACCTACAATTTGATTGTTAATCCTTAATACCAAATTTCTTTAGTTTAGCTCTTTCCGTTTTTTTTGTTGCATTATCCACAGATATACACAATTCAATTTTCAAGCCTTGTTCAGAACACAGCAATGTATGTTTATTATATATAAAACGATAAAGATAATGTATGTCAAACCAAAGAAATGGCCATCTTCTCATTGGAAACAATAGGAAATTCCGTTTTGTGTACGGAAGAAAATTGCAAACATTTATGTTTTTTAAAGATAAGCTCTGTTCAGTAAAACTTTATTCAATATAAAATATTTCTTTTGTCTTCATAAAAACACTACGCTACAAACACAAGCTAAAAGAACTCGTGTAAAATTATTTGCGGTTTAATTGTATAATGTTCTAAGCTTTGCATACTGTCACGAACATGGAAGCCGCTTCCCAACAATGTTAGTCTTATGGTTGGGAAGAGAGTTTTTCAGGAGTAGGTATGAAATGACTCCTGACCTTCGCGACGAACTTGGCGACAAATTTGAAGACTTTGGCGACGAAATGTGGGACCTCAAAAATGCTGGAAATTTCCCGATATCTTTATTAGGGACTGAAATCCGGATTTACACAGATGATTCCATGTGACATCACAGCCTGTCGGGGAGACTATAAAAGGACCGTGCTTGCATCACAAAGTAGTGTGAGTGTTGATCGACTTTGAGTGTGTTTATCGACTGGGATCGCCTTTGGAGTGCGAACGCCTTTGGAATCTCTCTTTGGAGTTTTATACGCTGCGCGAGATAATAAGCTGTTAAGCCCCGGACCCACGATCAGATAAACGACAGATTTCGTCTGCGGTGCGCGTTGTTTCTAATCGTGGGAACAGGCATATCCGTTGTCGCTCGGAGGCTTGTAAGTGCATCTGTGTTTTCCCGCGTTGAGGCGGTAAAAAGCTGAAACATCAAAGACGCGACGCGATCTGTTCCTTTGGCCTGTTGTGCTCTGTGCTCTGTTCTTCTACTCTCTTCTCGCGTCGTATTTTTTAAGGACGATGGAGTGGAATAATGAATTGATCATGGAGTTTTTGGATCTTTACGAGTTAGAACCTGTGATATGGAATCCCTTACACGAACATCATAAAGATAGAAACCATGTTTATGATGCGTGGAAAAGGGTTCAAAGTAGCTTGAGTATAGACTTTTCTTTGAAAGTGCTTAAGAAGAAAAAAGAAAATATGATGGCTACTTACAGAAAGCTGGCCATGAAAGTCAGAAACAGTACAAGAACCGGAGCTGGAGTGTACCAAGTATACAAGCCAGAATGGTTTGCAATACGAAAAAATGGCATCATTTTTGCATTCTGTATATACACCGAGGAGGACTAAAACTACTGAGGTAATAAGTACTGAAGTACTTCTTAAATACTTGAAATAGTTCATATTTTATGATGTGGAAAAATTAAACATAAATTTTATAGATATTATTTAACATTTCAATTAAATTATTTTTTATATTATGTATTTTATTTTTCTTATTCTTCTGTGTAATATTCATGGTTTCCTCAACTGAGCAGTTTTTTAAACTGAAATTGAGATAGAAATATTTACTATATAAATTAAACTCGGATAGTGGAAAAATAAATAGCAAGCAAATTAATTCATTCTATCAGATGTACTTCCTAATATTTTTAATATCTCAGTGAGCTTTCATTAAAGATTCTACAAAAAAGTTGTGGTATAAAATTAGAAAGTAAAAATTCATGATGATTCTTTAAAGTACCAACATAATCTTCATTGATTAGCTTTCAACAAAGTAAGATATGCACGCGCTTAAATATTAGTGTAAATAATGAAGAAAAGAAAATATTTCTGAGTTTTCATATTCTCATATAAATTTTTATTATTTTCATTTTTTTTGTGCTATGATATTTTCGGATGTTGTCATGTAAAAAAGCCAATATTACGCCTACATTTTAATTGAAAATCCAATTAAAAATAAAAAAAACAGCATAATACAAATAGCTTGTAACAAAATTTGAATAGATTTATGTCTTATTAAGGCTGCAATTTAAAATAAATAAGAGTCAGTGTGCAAGTAAACATAAATTTCACATTCATGATCCACTTAAAGTTTGCCAAATTTTAATTAGAAACCAGTTACGCATTTTCATTAACGATATTTACATAGTTTTCACATTCTAAAAATAATCATAACAATATATTTATAGCAATCATTAACAATATTCGTCTTGCCAAGGTAATTTGCCACTTGAATTGAAATATTCGGCAAAGGAGTCGCGAGTAGCCTTAGCTACTTCTCCTGGCTTTCTGGCCGCTTTTTTTATTGGCATGAAGGAGTTCATTCCACTTTCATCCTTTCTCCATAATCCAGGGATGACTTTGCCATCTACCTCAGTATCAAAAGTACCTGGAGGAGTATATGATGATGCCGATGATGGGCTTCTCCTCATGAAATTGTGCAAAAGAACGCACGCTAACGTGACGTTACTTACTTTTTCCGGTTGTAACAGCATTGCTTTCCTAAATACTCGGAAAACCATTATGCCATCTAAACCATGCCATTATACCGAAAACGTTCTCCACAACACGGCATGCACGAGATAACCTGTAGTTAAAAATTCGTTTTTTGCATCCTCTTTCTAGCAAACCAGGATATGGCTTCATCATATGGCGACTTAAAGCAAACGCCGAGTCACCAAGGAAGACATATGGTAACACTTTATCAAATGCAGGCAGCTTCCCATCAGATGGAAGTTGCAGTTCTCACTTTTTCAGCTTGGAGAACAGAAATGAATTGTTAAAAACTCCCCCATCACTTATTCTACCTTGGCATCCAATGTCCACAAATGTAAAGCAATAACGGGCATCCACTAGAGCCAGAAGTACCACACTAAATGTCCCTTTATAATTGAAAAATTCCGTGGCTGTGTTATTTGGACACTGTAATACCGCGTGTTTCCCGTCAATTGCACCCAAACAGTTCGGAAAGTTCCACTGATTTTGGAAACGTTGTGCTATTGTCAGCCACTCATCTTCATTTTTCGGCAACTGTAAAAAAAAATAGGATTGTTGTTATAAATGTATTTATAATTCGAATGTAACGTTGTAAATGTAAATGACAACAGGATTTCAAAAATATTTGAAATTAGTCTTTTTTTCAGAAATTGGAAAATGAACCTGATAGTATAGAATGTGATCAACTAGATAATGATGTTGAAACACCTGACGTCGTTGACCAGGTAGAATCTCCTGACATAAGTTCTATATCTCAAGTGGAAGAGAGCTATGAAACTGCAGTGAATGAAGGTGGTCCCCCAGCAAGTAAAAAAAGGAAAGCAGCACTTGTAGAAAATCGAATGAATGAAGCTTACCTTCTTCTCAAACAAGTTGCTTCTAAGCCAAAGGTCGCAAAAGATGAAAGCCAATTATTTTGTGACTTACTGTGCCTGAAATTAAGGGCATTAGATGAGGACACAAGAGAAAGAGCCATGTATGAAATGAATAATTTGATGTTTCGTTTCAAACATCAAGCATCAAACATTCCTAGCACGCCCATCCCTTATCAGCAACCTGGATATTCTCCAGCTTTTTCTCCGCAATGGCATGGTATGAATAACCACCAGTTACCTAATTATGGGTTTCACGAAAATTCTTTTTCACACCTGTCACCTGCTCATACTCCAACTTCAAGTGCTCCACAGCATAATGTGAACAACGATCAAAGAGAAGGGCGCGATCACATTTTTTGTTGACTAGCCAAAATTTAAAAACTGTATATTACTGTTTGTATTCGCTATTTGTAAATCGCTATGGTAAATCAGAATTTAATTATTATTGAATTAAATTCAGAACCCATTCAATAAAAGAAGCTGAAAATAACTTTTTCTTTGCAAAATTGCTTTCCGTATTACTACTAAACACATCACGATTATTTTCTAATAACATTAGTGAGGCATAAAGCACTAAATGGAATTATGTTCATGCTAAATACTGAAGTAAAATGAAGTGGGAATGCAAAAACGAATTTGATATTTAATATTATATTTTGAAATCAACATACTATCTATGCCTCTTTTCATTGAAGAAACAGTCAATCTCTTGAAGAACCAAATTGTTATAAACTTTTTTGCCTCGCAATTTTATAAGTTTTAAAAATTACTTGAGGCAAGGCCAAGCCATTTTTATCAGCGTATTTTTTAATTGAAGATTAATACTAAATCAAACCCATTCTGAGTCTTTTTCAGATTATTTTGCTATATAACAAAGAACCAGTTAGCCATTTTTTTAATAATCCATGATAAGTTAAAAATACCTTTCTCATACACTAAGATAATCTCCAAACTTAAAAAATCTGGGAGAAAAAATTTGAACAGAACATGAACCTGATTTTAATAAAAACGAGCAAATTGTCAAATGCAAGCACATAAAATAATAATAAATAGTAAATTATTTTTTAAGTTTGCTGAAATGCTGCTTGTTTATTGAATACCTTGTAAAGCGACAAAGTTTAAATTTATACAAATTTTATACTCATTGCCTCGACATAAGGCGATTACGACTTCTTATAAATTAAATGTCAAGTTCAAATGTTATTTAGTTCTTCATATTTCGTGTATAGAAGCGTAATAATACTAAATAAACCATTGCAGAAATTCAGGGAATTGAACTTAACACTAATTCCTGACTCTTTTTTTCCAAGACAGATAATTAACATTTATATTTTAGTTTGAAAAATGAAAACGCAAGAAATCGAGAAATACAGAAATTCACTTTAAGAATATATTTTTTAAGATACTAAATATTTAAGATGTTATTTTTACATGAATATTGTGTTGGCAACGCTTCAGATGCGTTGTTATAACAAAAATTACATATCTTGTACTTATATCCTATTGTTATTGAATTAAATATAAGGAAATAAATTGAGTCACTATCTTTGCAAATATAACAAATGAGAATAAAACACTGACTAACACATTTACTCTTTCTGTTGAATATAAATTTAAAGAAACACATTAAATTCAAATAAAATTTCAAATTAAACGAAAAGACCTGCGTTGTATTTAATGAAGCTAAAACTGTAACAATAAACTTTAGTACCCAAAAATATTTCGAATTTTTATGAAATTTTGTTTCCTTTTTGGACCTCATAAAATTCGATGAAATGCTTACTATTAACTATTATTCAAAATTGAAATGATACCATTAGGGGCCCTTTTCATCTCGGAGGCCCAGGCTGGCGCTTATTGCGCCTAGCCTTTAATACGCCCCTGTATTTGAAAACACCATAATATACATTTTGTGAATTTCAGTTTATTAAATATTAATTATAAAGTGCTATTTTTGTAAGTACTAAGTATGTACCGGTTACCTTTATTTCTTCTTTCAGCTCTTGTGTTATTGCCAAACATACTTCATCGACGCATCTTGACACTGTTTGTTTTGAAAACTTAAACAAAAAAAGGTAAACTTGCATAACTGTCTCCAGTAGCAGAAAACCGTAATGCAACAGCGAGTCTCTCTTGCATGGGAATGCTTTCCCCCATGTTGGTTTCTCGCCTCGCTATTAATATCCCGATCCTACACAATAAATGTTCAAAATCAGTCGCTGACATACGACAGAAGTTTTCAAATTTTCCTGACGGCTCTTTCCTTAAGTCAGTCAGCATATCACTAGCATTGTATCTATAAACAAATACACGGAATTTAGTTTGACTGTAGTTCATTTAAATGTTTAATTAAAGTTTTATATTTATTTTATTAATTTCTTTAATATAATTACCTTTTCCGATTCTTATTCAACGATGCCATCCAAAAGCGCCTTTTGCGTTTCACAGGTTTTTTCAATAACTCTCCACTCAACAGCACAAAAGTCGCTGCGGCAAAGGCTACTTCCTCGTCACTGTCCAATTCATAAATTTCGCTCATTTTTTATTGAAAATTATATTTAAAAAAATCAATAGATGAAACTGAAGAAGCGAAGCAGAGAGAAGAGAAACTCTCACGAAAACCGATGCTGACTTGTTGAGAGATTTGACGAAAAGCGGTTGACTGGCCAGACGGCGCCGACTAAATTTTCCAAGTTACGCATCGTGGGAATGGCACATCTGTTCTATTTCAGACTAACCACAAATCCCTTACGACGCGAGTAGCTCGGGGGTTATCGGATCGTGGCTTTAGACGCCGAGCGGTACTGAAAGCGCTGCTGCTGTACTTATTTAGAGAATTGCCGTCCTTCTGTGTTGTTCATCAGTGCAAGTTCTGTTTTTCCTGTTACCTACACTTCGAGTTTTCCGGAATATTCGTGAATCAAGCGCCACTCTCCTTTATCCTGCTTGTTGGACTGTTTTCACCGTACATACACCGGACGATTTTTTCAACAATATTACTGTAGCACAGTAGCTACTGTAATTTCTCGAAGGACAGTAACTAAAAATTGCACTGTACTAAAAGTATTCGAACACCGTTTTGCGAAAATATGAATATTTTAATCTCTTTGTTTTTTGATATTATTCAAAAAAATTCTGTGCTTTTGGCACTATAGAACACCGCCCTCATACCTCCGTGCCTTTGCCTATTACTGAACGGTTGAATGGGTACGTAAACGTCAACGTTATTAAGGATCGCAAAAAAAATTTACAGATTGGCTAGTTAAAGTGCCGAGGATACACAGATGAAAAGAATATATTTCATGTACAATGAAAAAAAAATACTGGAAGCACAGAAGTACCCGAACTCTGAACGGTATTCTCACTAAAAGAAGAACAATGATTTTTTTAAGCAGACGATAAATTATAATTTTAAAAATTAAGGGAAAAAGTAAGAAGAAAGTTAATAATATTTTTGATAATACTGAACAGGATTGTACAATATGAAAAAAAGAGAAAGAAAACAAAACAATAGTTCATCACATACAAAATGCACAAAACAACATGTGCGCATACAAGAAAAATAGCTAATGCGTATCTTTAAACTTTTGTTATTCAATGGTAAAAATAAAATAACAATAATGAAAGCTGTTCAGTTCTTAGTCGTGTATCTAAGTCTGAGTGCATCAAAAATGCAATTAACTGTTGAGATTGATCACAATCACAATTCTAAAGTATGTTGAAAATTATCAGACTATACAATTTTGATGAGAACAAGCTTTTGGGTTCTTGAGGCTATTGATGAACTTCCATTGAGGCTATTGAGGATCCATCATCTTTTAGAGAGAACAAAAGGGTTCAATTTTTTTCAAAGAGGGATCTGTTTTGGAGAATCAATTTTATTATGCTATGGATTTTATGTCTAAAGAGGTTGTTGGACGCAACTCTCCTAAGCTATTCTTGTATTAGATTTGATGCCGGTTTTCTTAAATGCCAAGAGATTGTGGTATAGTGGAGTGCTGCTCCAATATCTCCTCATGCGCAAAAGTCGTTGCGTGCGAGTCCAAATCTTTTGAGGTAGGCTGAAAAGGGAAAACATTTCATGAGAGAAATAATCTTTTATTAAACAAAGATAAGAAAGTAATAACATCTGAACTAAATTCATTTACTATTCTTCATAGTAAATATTCAGTAGTAAAGTTCATATTGAAGTATAAGCAACCAGTATGTTCAATTACAAATATAAAAATCGACTCATATAAAGAATTGATATTTTCTTAGCACTTGGAATACGACTTCCTGTCGACATTGGCTGAAATAGGTCTCCCAAGGAAGTAATATCCAACTGGCAGTAACATAGATAACATCTGAGGACTGTTTGGGAAATATATTTTCACTGTCTGGAGGTGTGTTTTCTCCGATAGCTTTGAAAGGGAGACTTCGGCAACAACTTGCTTGGAAAGAAAATAAGTAAGGCTGCCTTAAGGTTGATTCACGGCGTACCTACAGAAATGATATACATCCTTATTAAGTAAGCGGAAATATATTGCAAGTTTAAATATATATCGCGAAAGTATACTTCTACAAAATGTTTCAACAGATACGTGTAATTGCTGTGTAATGTAAATAAAATAATGTAAGACAAATTGAATCAAATAAATCCACTAAAGGAGCATGGGGACAAGAAACGAACTTTGTTTCTGATACAGTAACTACTGACACAGTCGTGTCATCCAATTCGAACGTTAAAATCAAATATGGAGATGTCCTCGGGTTCCGAATGTTGCAAATCTTACGAATCACAGTTTAAATTCTGTGTTTTAGTTCTTATTCGTTTATATGAGTGTATAATTGTTCCAGCACAGCGATTTTTGACGAGGTTTTGACTTTACTGAACACACCATTGATTACACTAGCTCTTGCAGCATAAATTTCTTCTCTATATACTATAAATTCTTGCAATGTTGGCAACTTTATATGGGACTGATGCTCAACTTTTTATACTACCACCACTAGTGAAAATATTTTCTGACCTAACTAGTCTAAATCTAATCTTCGATTATTAATCGTCGAATTGCAATTTTAAACATGCATTTAGTTTATAAGTACACGTGGGTACTTACGATATTCAACTTTCATAAAATTCAAGATTAAAGATTCAAGTTTGAAAAATATCGATTTCTGGAAAACCTCTCATGATTTTGTTCCTCTTAGAGAAAAACAGAAATTCTGCTCGCTGCGATGCCCACTTCTTTCTAAATCTTAATGGTATTCAACTGGAATTTTTTATAAGCTGCCTTAGATACCTGGCTTTGAAGTTATGAGAAGAAAATTAAGCCAAGTTTTGTGCATGCGCAGTTAAAAATTATTTACTACAAATACTCATATTTACTCAAATATTGAAGATATTTACTTAAAATTTTGATACAATGCTTTTCTATTACATTTTCATAGACAGTATAAGTTTCCTATGATTTGGTTGAAAATTCTTCATGTTATGAGTAAAAATCATGAGGGGAAATTTTGGATTTTAAAAAAACCTTTATATCTTCCTAATATATATGCTTACAAAATATTACGAAATGCTTACATAACAGTACAAAAATACATGTAATACAGGCACATAGGAAACAAAACCATCTATGAAAGTTTCAAATCATTATCAGCTTCCTATGAAGTGGGGAAAGACAGAATACCTTTCCGTCTTCATCAATTTCTGGAAGATATTTTAAATGCTCTCGAGACAAAATCTTCACTGTAAAATGTGAGTTCCCACGACTGTACGTCCAACGATTCTCCACAACTGTATTCAAATTGACTCCAAATGTTTGCCATTTTGAAAATCTTGCAATGCTCTTGACCAGTAGTGTAGTTTCCCTTCATTTAACGAACGCTCTGTATACCACAAATATGCGGCATATACTCAAGATCACAATTTATTTGTGATAAACGATTACTTCTTTTGCAATGAATTAAAACTCTTCGCCGAAATCGGAAGATTTATGCATAGCACAGAACCGAATGCTCCTACAATCTAAAATCACAATGTCAATTCACTCCAACTCCACTTCCCAACAAAAAAATAAATGGTAACCCTTGAAGATTTGGATTCATCGGAATAAAATTTATTTTGGATTTTTATTAAGGAAGACGAAATTATCGGATTAGTTTCAAACAACTAATGGAAATCTGGCAATCTTCTGTTGAATTTCCTTTTGTTAATATTTGGCGGGAATGATTCTTTTAAATGCAAAGATTATCAAATAAGATATGGAGAACTAATTGAATTTCTGTCTCAATTCTAATAGAGGATGGATAAATACAAAAATCAATCATGCATTGCCATCAACACAAAGGAAGATTAAAGAAAGACTGTAAGGGAGAGATTAATGTTAAATGCTGTTCAGATTCAATTACAGAAATAAATTACATAAATTTTTTATTGTAAAAAATAATTTTAAATGCTGTTCAGATTCAATTACAGAAATAAATTACATAAATTTTTTATTGTAAAAAATAATTTTAAATGCTGTTCAGATTCAATTACAGAAATAAATTTTTTATTGGAAAAAATGATAATTTGTTTAGAAGAAAAGTATCAGTTTCGGTTAAAAAAAGAAAAACAATATTAGTCGCATATATTGTAAAATGAAATTTTGTTGCTGAAATGGATAAGTTTGTTTTCTATCAGCAGTACAAAAGGGAAGGAGAATACTTCTTTATTTCTTTTATGTCATAAATATTGTATTTATAAAGCAATAATGGATAGGAATATTTAAAATGTAGCAATTTTCATGCAAGTTATTTTAAAAGTCTGTAGAAACAAATGATTTTTCATAATACTGAATTCGTCTTGGTACCTGCAGCAGTGATTTTAAACTTTCCATAGAAATAGAATATGTGATTAAAATTCCACACCTCGGATTGTGCTATTATTCAAGCAAAACGACACACTGGAATCACAAGGAATTTAATACCCACAAGACAGAGTTTGCACGGTACATATTTAGAGGAATAGGGTTACGAATCTGCGACCCGTTTCTCCCAAAGCTGTCGTAACTACTTGAACACCGCGACACAACAAGTTGTTAAAATTTTCCTTCTTATATGCAATAATATATTATTACGAAAATTGTTCAGTGAGTGTATGGTGAAAACAGTCCAGCAAACAGGATAATAGAGAAATACGAGTTATTCACGAATATTCCGGAAAGCACGAATCACGGGTAACAGGAAAAGAACACAATTGTACAAATTAGCAACACAAACAGAGAGCAAATCACTAATAACAACAGTAACAGCACTCTCAATTCCGCTTGGCATCTATCATATTACTAGCTCGCACTGTGGACAAAACTCCAAAGAGATTCAAGACGTTCAAACACACTCAAAAGACGTCCACTCATCTCAACACCTCTCGTTTTTTATATCGTTTCCAACTGGATATGACGATACATAGAATCATGTGTCACATTGTATATATCTCAGTTCCTAATAGAGATAGTGCCAAAATTCTAGCATTCTCGAGGACCGTCATTTTGTCACCAAGGTTGGGGGCATTGGTTTCCATTCCCCCGGTAGCTAGTAAGAACCCTTTAAATGTCTCTTTCCAACCATAAGACTATCATTGCTGGGAAGCGAGATTCCAGGTTAGTAAGAATATTATATAAGTAATTTCACTTTTTCTGTGAGCCTCTGCTCTCTATTCCTAAACACAATTATTGTGGAAATATTCCAGAGTCATACACTAACCACTATTAAAGAGCATTTGCTACTTTTCATGTCATAGCAACCAGCCTTCATACGAATTCAGATACACAAGGCGACGTATTATACATATTTAAAGTATGGTCAGACATATCGCAAAAGCAAAAGGCGGCCGCTGGAAGACGCTTTTTGACAGTGAATTCAGTAAAATAAAATGCTACCAGAGATAAAGTGCACAGTATAGGTTTCATTTAATACAATGCAACCACGGTTAACCGAACCAAATAGGGGAGTATTACGGTTTTTCGGTTGAGCCATGAACACGTAACAGCTCTTTTGTATCTAAATTACAGTATGCAATTCTGATATGTTTTGAGGTAAAACGAATTCAAAACTCTCTTTGCAGGCTACACTCGTGTTCTTTATTAAAGTTAACCTTCTGTTGAGTGCAATATTCGCGCCGGCGAGTTGGGCCGCTTGACAGGCATGTGCAATCTCGTAATTAATTTTTTTAATACCCATTAATTTTAATTTTAAAATTCTGAAATTAATCACTGACCCTCTTGGGGAGGCTTTAACGAAAGAAAAGTGGGGATAGTGTTGCCAAAAAGTCTCACCTTCGCGATATTTTCCGTGCAGAACAGTGCGTGTTTTTTGGATTTGCGATTTCGGATAACCCGAATTTCGGTTAACCGGGGTTTTACTGTATTGTCTTTAGATTTTCGGCAATTAACTGCCGTGCTATAGATTTTAAAATACTCTGACACAATCTTTCATATGAAAAGCTCGCAGGAGGCAGTAAATGTTCTAAGGTTGCAAAATCGGAAGAAATGTTGCGTGGTTTAACACATTTAATGGAATGCGAGGAACATACTCGTATTTATGCAAAGTACAAGCGAAAACACACATTTCTTGCAGACACCGTATATTCTTCGTTATTTGAATGTATTACGACGTTTAATACAGATTTAAATGTAATAGAAATGAACATACTCGCCTGCGCACTTAAGCTTAAACAAGTATATTCATATGATTTATTGTGCTTAAGGGGATGTGTAATCATGGGGCGACACGACACTTGAGAGTTATGCAGCTATGCGTTAAACTGTTTCCGAGCTAGAACTCCATTCAAATCACTATGATTTTCACTAAGCTTAACATTTCAAGATTTAATGGACTCAATCCAATGAGAGGAATGGCAATAGAGCATTGCAGTATTTCTCTGATTACTTTATATATTACAGAACAGAACACCGAGTCATGCCCCCTTCGAAAAAAATACTTTTTCTCAACCATAACTTTATCTGTAATAAGTTATGGTTGAGAAAAAATCTTATATGAAAAACAGCAGGGCAACACCTTGTTCATAAAACAAAATTGGAAACAAAGTTTCCTATAATGATACCTTAAACCTGTGCTATTTGTCATATTAAAATCTCTTTTAGTCTTCATGTCGATTTAGATTACGGTAAAAGATGGTGACACTGAATAATTAAGTAAGAAATAAAACAAGATTAGGAAGAGTTGTAATTACACTCATAGAAAATCTAAATTACTTAAATCATTAAAACACTCTGCAACACTGGAAATCTTGTATTTTGTAGATATAGGATCTTCTGTAAAATAGATCTTTTAAAATTTATAAAAAAAGATTTCAGCGGAAACAAAATTTCTGTCACTAAAAAACTAATTGTTTAATTTTTTTTAATATGGAATAAAAATGGCTTCAGTGAAATGAAATACTTTGAAATTATCGTATAAAACGTTAAAATATCGATTAATTTTTAATTAAAAATCCATTCAAAATTTTGAAAAATGCTTTTTTAGTGAGCACTCAGTACCGAAGAAGCAAATACCGCCCAAATTTGGTAGATATCCGCCTGTTTACCTTCTTCCGTCTATTTTTTCTCTCTCTCCTTTCCCTCTATTTTAAACACCTTATCTTCAAAAGACAGGGGAGTGGTTATTGTCTTACCTCAATTATTGAATTAAGATATCTTTCTGTCATAAACCAGCAAGACAAATCTATTATTATTACAAATCTCAATTTGCTTATGGAAATTTATGAATATTAGATTTATGTTCACACAATTCTAGCAGTGTAATTTCTAACATAACCTTTACAAGACTTTTGCTCAAAGCAACTTTAAATAAATTTATTTTATCTCATTTCATTTCATTTTCAATAATGGTTAATTATGTATTCTCTTCACTTTCTCACAAACTCATGCAAACGAAATACTTAGTATGGTTTCACTGTTTCATTAATACAGCAACAGATAAAAAAAATACTACCAACTGCAATATTTACAAATGGTTAAAAATAAAACGTGTGTTTTAAATATTGTTAACATGGTTAAGATGAATAAAAATTATCAAGATCTCTAACAGGAGTGCTCATCAAAATTTCCTAACAGGAGTTTAAAAAGTAAATCGAACCAACCTTTTATTATGACACTCGATTACGGCTTATAAAAAAGGAAGGTTTTTAAAAAAACTTGTCTTACTTCAGTAAAAGGTTGAAAATAGTATTTCAATGATTCAAGCAAAATTTAGTATTTTTTAACACTGAGTTTTGTAAAAATTTATTAAAATTAAATTTTGAAGTAAAATTTAAAAAGAATTTTCAAAGCAGTTTTAGCTTTGAAAGTTCTTAGTATAAAGAGAAAAAAATATTAGAGGAATTAACTATAAATGTATTAGTTATTACTATAAGTGTGCAAGCTACCGTGCTGCCATCTGTTACCCATTTTTGAAACATGACGATATTCAAAAGGGGGAAAAATACATGACAATACATTCATAAAGAAAGAATTTAAAGCAAATCTAACGACATTAAATCAAGAAGAAGAAAGATTCCCCTTTCAAAACAAATTCAGTCAATATCTTGGAGAAAAAATTAGTTTTTAGAGTTTTAAGAACTATAAACATGATACGAAACTCTCACTGTTGATGCGATGTGCAGAAGAGTGACGTCAGATTCGCTTGTCCAATCAGAGCGCTCCAAAGTTACAATGGTGCCCTACTTGAGTACAGTATGCCTATATGCGTACCGGAACGCTCTAAAGGCAGTGCCGAAATGGTTTAACCTGGATGACAAAAATAACGCTGTTGTAAGGACATTTTCGCCAATTTTAGTTTCTCGTATACAAAGAGAAAGTATTGTAATCGTCAAAAAATTCGAACTCGAGATTTTGACGAATCTCCACGTTTTAGACCTCTCTGAGTCCGAAAAACCCAATTTTGGAATTATGTCTGTCTGTGAACACGATAACCCGAAAACTATTAGAGCTACGGGGATGAAATTTTGTATGTGGTCTTTAAACATAATTTGTAGGTTTCTATCAAATGTTGGACAAAATCCGTCAACGGGAAGTCTGTCTATCTGTATGTCCGCGGTCATGTGAACACTATAACTCAAAAACTTGGATAGCTAGATGGATAAAATTTAGTACACGGTTTTATCGTCATGAATGTAGGTAGGTGCGTATAAAATTTTGGGTCAAATCCATCAAAGGGTTGACTGTCTGTCGGTCTGTATAATTTATTTTTGAAAAGAATCCGTAATCTCTATGCGCATGCGTACTGGGAGCAATCTTCTGTTCATGCGAAGGCTTGGAGCGAATTACGTCAGTTTGTCCTTGAGACAGCAAGAGCGGAAAATCGGTACGCATATCTTTGAATTTGATTCTTAGCTTAGGTATTTTTCAATTACTACTAGGGGGCTCTACCCCCTGCTCGCTAAAGCTCGCAAACCCTTCTCGCTTCGCTCGCTACATGAAGACACTGGGTGTCCTAGCAGAGTTGTTATAAAATCTTTATATATATATAACACCCCCTGTCGCTCCGCTCACCGACACCAAAGAATCATGTGATTCTTTCGGGATCACTATGTGAAAACAGCTCGCTTCACACGCTTGCCGTACAGTTATCCGTTTCTGCTAGTATTAGGAAATTATAAGTACATTAATTAATAAAAGTAAATTTAAATTATTTGAAATTGCACGAACTCCTAAAATTAATTTTTCATCAGTTTCTACAATTAAAATCTTCTGGTAGCACAGATATATATGTAAATGTTAGAAAGAAATTTGAAAGGTAATATTTAAAATCCAAAGATGATTAAAAATCAAAATTATTTTCATCAATCAGAAATTTAAAACTTCTTGGCATACACTTTTGAGTATTTATTCAAAATTTTATTTCAAAATAACTTCATTCCACTAAAATTTTAAGTTTAAAACTAATAAGATAGCCTTTTCCAAATCTTCAAAATAATTTTTTAAAAATTGCTTTTTCCACCAAAATTTCAAATATGCCCTCTATACAATGGAATGTAATTAAGAAAAGCTTTTCCACATGTATACATGCTTATTCCAACAATTATTTAGTCAAGAAAAATATAGTGTTATTTTCAGTGCAGTCATTTGTGTTTTAAATCTCAGAAAATTCTTGATCGTCTCTTGTCGTAGACAGATGAAAATCATCTAGCAAACTTTTAGCTAAAAAAGGACAATTTAAAGAATATAGTGGCTTGAAACATGTTCATATTAACTATTCAAATTTAAAACCCATAATATTTATTTACTTTTAGCCTTTTATAATTGATAAGATAGCCTTTTTCTCAAAAATTTCCAAAATCCTTGCTTTTATAAGCAAAATTTTAAATATGCACTCTTTTTTATTAAATATTACACAGAAAAGCTTCCCCACCTGTATACATGATTATTTCAACAATTATTTAGCCAAGAAATATATAGTGTTTTCCTCAATGTAGTCATTTGTGTTTTAAATCTCAGAAAATTCTTGATCGTCTCTTGTCGTAGAAAGATGTAAACCATTTTGCAACCTTTTAGCTAAAAAAGGACAGTTAAAGAAATAGTGGCTTGAAACATACTTAAATTAAGTATTCAAAATTAAAACCCATAATAATTATTTACTTTTATCTTTTTAAAACA
Source organism: Araneus ventricosus (assembly GCA_013235015.1). Lineage (NCBI taxonomy): Eukaryota > Metazoa > Arthropoda > Arachnida > Araneae > Araneidae > Araneus > Araneus ventricosus. The sequence goes on along the minus strand of BGPR01000503.1, from coordinate 531,040 downwards.
GATAAGATAGCTTTTTTCAAAATTTACAAAATTGTTGCTTTTTGAACCAAAATTTTAAATATGCACTCTTTTTCATGAAATATTACACAGAAAATCTTCCCCACCTGTATACATGCTTATTTCAACATTTAGTTAGCCAAGAAAGATATAGTGTTTTTCTCAATGTAGTCATTTGTGCTTTAAATCATTTTGCACTCTTTTTTTTATGAAATATTACACAGAAAAGCAAAAAGTATGCAACATTATCATTCACCATAAGCAGCATGTGGTAATTCACTTCCTTCCGTACAAGCATGGTGGCAAAAAAATCTAATCTCTCTATATATACACGTTGCAAACAGTATGCAACTTTAATCCTTCTCCGAGAGCAGTGTGCAAGAGAACTTTTCTGAAGTATAATTAGTTCTCTGGTCTTTATTCTGTAATTTTTATTTTTACACATAGTAAATAGTGCACACAATTAGTATCACAAAAAAAGGCTCTGGCTCGCCTAAGCCTATCGGCGGCATTTCTGGCCGATCTTCGCTGAAATCTTTCATCCAGGGATTCCCTTGCACGCTGCTCTCTTCTACGCAAATTGTATTCAAAAGTTCGCAAAGAGTTCATTTTAAATAAATAAATTCAAAAAAAAGTCGACGATCCGAAAAAAAAGTCCTGTAATCCGTAAGCAAAAGCTTGGCGTCAGGGTTGAGATTGATAAACAAACTGATCGTTGCCAACGGGGAGAAAGAAATAAAGGGGTTTTTTTTTGCGCCACGCATAAGCGTTTCATATAATATAGATAATGAAAAATCTTCTGATAGTCATAGGATTCTGGGTAACAGTAGGTTCGAATTTTTTTATCCACGCGGGGGGAAGGGAAACAGCACCTTTCTGGGGAAGTATACGAGAAAGTTTAGGGGAGATCATTCCCTCTGGTTTCTTATTTATTTCTCGTGAAGGAAAAGAAGTGCCGGAACGCACTGCAAAGGTGTTCTAATCTGTATTACATCAATTTCTTACCCATTATAATTATTATAAATTTGCATATTTAAAATTATTTTTTTGGAAATATACATAACAAAATAAATAATTCATTCTTATAAAACTTTCTTATATATGTAGTGATATGAAAGACTGAAATAATTTATTTCTTCAGAGTTGCTTAAAACACATATTAAACCTAATTTAAATATCAGTAACTATATCTCCCATTTATGATCAATATAATTGCTTAGAAATTATAATACTTTTTATTGATTTATTACATACCTTACTTTCTTAACGTTTAGTAAATAAAACATAAATTTAGTATAGTTTTTTTAAAGAAAGTTTTGGTACATTCAGCCTTATGGTGCTTAACTGTATGATGTATGCCTGAAACACTCTTTCGAGAAAGGAACTGCCAATGTGTCATCATATAACGTAATTTTAAAAAATAACATAAATTAAGTTAATATTTCTATCTTAAATATCACACTATGAATAAATCTTTAGAAGTGTAAATCATTACACTAGAAATTTATTTCGCAACTATTTTGTGTCTATATATTTAGTTCCTGTCACGTTCAGCAAATACCGGTCATTTTTGAACTAAAAATTTCCAGGCTGTTGAGAATTCATTTCCACTTTTGAATTAAGGGCGTTGGGAGCAGCTCAATTTGTTTTCTCTAGCCAGACATCTGGGCTCTAAGAAAACAATTCAAATGAGTAGTTAAACCAATATTTTCAAAGAAGTGTTTCATGGACAAACCGATAAATGCGCTTTATTGTAATAATTTACTGCGCACACAAATGATTTAAAATAATTCTCCTGACTTCGGTTGAATTAAAAAATTTTTCTGTGATAGAAATTTCGAATATCGCTAATTTCCATATTATTCAAATAATACATGTACCATATATATTGTATTTTGCTATCATTATCTACATTTTTATAACAACACCATCTAATATATCCGGCGTTGCTCAGGGTATAAATATTTTTGAGTCTAAGTACTTATAACTCTTTAAATTTAATTAACTATTTTTTCACTGTAACGTCTTTCAGTGTAACTGTATTTCATTGAATTTTCTTTTGCCATCTATTGTGCCTATCACCCCTATAAACTACACTCTTCTTTTTGTCTCCGTACTTTGAATCACTTGACACGAACCTGACAACACTTGGAATTCCATCTTTCCATCCCCATCATTGCTACGGAGACAATAGAAATACTCCATACCTTCATATTCCCCCCATTCTCTTCTTTTTGGTGTTTATGTACTTGACCTCAAGCACCATTCCTTCTTTTTCTCCCTATGCCCTCTCCCTTCGTTTGGAACGGGACTTGGTTAGCCTTTCATGACTTTACATTCTGACAGTGGTGTACCGAGGGAAAGTGGCGCTCGGGTCATTCTATGATTTTTCTCCTCCCCCTTTATCATAAGAAGCTTAACTTGGGTGAACGGCCCCTGGACATGGTATTTTTAGACTCCTTATTGTATTTGACTTTCAAAAGTGACAAAAACGTATCAACGTTTCATCAGCATGGTCAGTGGCGTCAGTCCCCATTTGCTTAGCAAGCGCAAATGGCCCTCGGGGCCTGATATTATTTTTACGCCCTCAAATCATATTTGGCTTTAAAAACTGGAATAAATGCAGTAATGTTTTGTCTCCATGGCGCCCCTTAAACTGGCATCTGGAGTATCTATACTTCTCTCACTCCCAGGTCGCTACGCTGCTGCACACTCATTAGGATAATTCAAAAATTTGGGAAATTTAAACGAAACATTTCTTAGTAACTAAGCTAACATCATTGGATATTTGCGGGCATATTAAAAGCTACGTAAAAAAAAACCGGAAGTGAAGTGCATGCTTCAAAATAACAGCGGAAGTAAGAAGTCTATTTTGGAGTCAATGACCAAAGAAAGCAATATTTTCTTAACTTTAACAATAGTAAAAACACGTGAATAAAGGATTTGATGAAACAATAAATTGGTTTGAACTTGATTTTATAACAATAGAAAGCATTATTACAAATTGAGTTTAAAATGAATACTGAAATGTTTATAAAAATTGGAGCAAATATTGTACAACAATTAAATTCGTATCATTCAAAAGATAAGCTTTTGCTCTTTAAGGTGGTGTAAAAATAATTTTCGTACCATAAGTATTTCGGAAGTTATTGTCAAAAAACGTCTAAAAATAGCTTAATTTTCGTTATTTAGTTAAATAAATAAGAATCTAATTCGAATTTTAGAATAATTTTTACGGCGTTAGCTCCCTCTTGTGCTAATCCATCACTGTGCCAAAAAAAAGACACACACCCAAACACACTTTCCTCTTTTATATATATATAGATTAGTCAAGTACATTTGTTTTTTAAAACTCTTTTGGAATTAAATGATATGAGATTAACTAAATCAGTAGTATAGCGAGAAGGTACTGCGTTTAGTGATATTTTCTCCAAATGTATTTAACAAACAGAAAACACTTTGCCAATCTTTTAAATTAGAACAACTTTATCCATCACTTGTATTTTCCACTATCAATTCGGAGTAAGCAATTTCTTCCACGTTTATTTTACATCGCCGATTTCATTGCTGGACTTGAAAGTAAATCTATTGGCAAAAACTGAACTTACAAAAATTGTTGCTGCTGTTCTATTTAAGTCACTTCATGTGCCTTAGCGATTTTTCTTTAAATGATATATGGACAGTTTACAGATCGATTCTCTCCGGTTGGTTAGGCGGGCGGAGTATCCTTCTGAATTAAATAACACGATGAATGGCAAAGCACTATGGAAAAAATTGGATAATATTAAAATAAAATAGATATTACTCAATATTCTGCCATATCTATTATGAGTAAAACACCCCAAAAATAAAGATGGAAAGAATGAGATGGAAAATTCTTTGCTAAAATATACCAATACTTTTTTTTTTATTTTCCTTGTTTCACACTATTTCCTTTACTCTTGAAGTTTTCTAAACAAAACGAAATTATTTTTATTTGCGATCTGAAGTCTTGGTAGTTAAGTCTCGAAAGCCTAACAATGAAATTTTACTTCCTGACTTATATAAGTAAACCTAAGTTGTCTGGAGTAGACTGAATTGAATTTCTTTTTGCATTTGGTCTAAATTAAGTTCTGCCATTTTATGAAAATGCTTGGTTAGTAGTATAAGACAGAAAAAGCAAAATTTATTTGTACATAGCATCATTTGTTTTCAATACGTTTTTCTAGTAGCATAGGGTTAGGGTTACACTAAAAAATAAAAATTCCTAAAGGCAGAAACCATTCCCTGTTAGCACAAAATGCTCTACAATATTCATATCACAACATCATTCGTCAGTATATCGTAGGAACATCGTGGGGATATTTTACACTATCTTTTGCTAATTGGGTTAACAAAACACTAATAAAACAACAACAAAAAATTTTTGATTGTCCATGATACAAAAATCTTTAGTTAAAACTATTGTCTTATTAAAATATCTCTTATGAAACAAGCTTTTATCTTATCATTTATAAAAAAATATCAAACTGAAATGATTGTTTTATTGTTCCATTTTCTTAATTTCTTTTGTATATAACAAATAAAACAAAATTAATATAAGACTGGTTAGAGATAAAAATATAAACCTTATAAATTCTTCACGCATTCACACTTTTTTGAAAATTGGAGTAACTTTCTCATGGTAACAAAGTAGCCATTACTCGTTTCTTATTACGGTGTGTACACAGGGTGATGCAAAAATGATGGTCGAATCAATAACATGTGTTCGAACGTAAATGAAATTTTAGATGTTTAGGATGCCTATCCGTTAGAAAACCCTCCGTAGACCTATAAAGCTCATTCTGGTTGTTATATTTCCTGTTTAAAATGAAACTAGCATGCGAAAATTTCATATTGAAAAAGATGAAAAATAATTAGGAAAATTTTCTTAACACCGAATATAGGGATTCAGACGTAAGGAGATATGTGGACTGAATTCCATGGTTGAAAAAAGTGGACCCATAACTTGGCTCTCACGATATCCCAATATGTAGTTTCTTTTCATGGAAATATATATATCTCAAGGGAACTGCAACTTTAAGCTCTAGCAACCTGGCGACAAAGGACAAAAATAAGGATAATTACGAATAGGAAAGAATGTATAAATTGGGTAAGAAATATAATTAGTTCATTCATTATATTATTATATTAACTATTATTATTTTTTTATTATAACAGTAGGAAATGGAATAATATTGTTTTGGTCAGGAAAGATATAGGATAATCCGAAACTCATGATAAATAATAGCAAAATGTATTCCTCCCTGGGGTATTTAAAACTCTCTTCGGCTTGTGATAACATACCTTTATTAGTATGCTAAAATATAAGGGATTTTATAATTGCTTCAAAATTTTAGTCTTTAACTTCGTATTTATTATAATGAATATTACGGAATCTTGGAATAAAATTATTTTTCTGAAATTGGCTCTAAGTTATGGGATCCAATTCAATCGATTGACTGATAACTGAAATCTGAAAATATTAAAATAATGTCATTTCATCGAGAATAAATAAATGTAGAAAATTTCTAACCTGCAATATATCAGGAGGTGAATGAAAAATAAATGTAAAACTTCCATCATTACCAATATGAAATAAGTCAAGTTAGATAAGAGTGCATGAGAATAGGAAGTCCCTGATAAAAGTAGAAAAGATTTCTGAAAAGGAGACTAAAACATATCCAAAATGAAAACTTCAGCAAGTAATGTAGACGAATAGTCATGAAAATTTCAAGAAACATACAACAATAAAAATTAAATTTCTAATTTAAAATTTTTTCCTTCTTTAGTCATAATGCAATATACATGATATGGATGCTCTTTCAAACACCGTTTATACTAAATTGTTTGGTTAATAATTCACTTTGTTATTGAGTGCAAATTCGTTTCTTTGATAACCGTTTGAACTTACCAGTAATTATTGTATGGTATGATATATTTAGAATGTACAGTAGAATTAAAAAATTTTGTAACTTTGAAACACTAAAATTTTATCCCCCCTCCAAAAAAAGAAACTGCATCGCTTAACATCAATGAAGATCGTGTATTTCGAAATAGGAATTACTCTTCTGCATCGGTTAATTACAAATGATTTCTAAATTATTCGAATTAAATTAAACGAATGCAGCTAAAATTTTATGAAACTGAAAGAAGATAAAAAAACGCATTTTAAACAATAATTTACGTGTTTACGATTTACGTTCAATCAGAAATGTTTTATTTGATAACGTCAAGAAAAAATATTATTACCTATTAAAAATCATTCATATAATCACTCAAAAACAACCATCATTTATGATTCAATATTTTGAAATATTTTTCTGTATTTTGTTCTTGACTTATAAGAATTATGTCGCTCTAGAAAAAGCCCATTCATATATGGCAAAGATAAGATAAAAAGAATCCCAATATAACACAATAGTTGATATTTTTCAAATAAACGATTCTTGATTTAGACATTTTTCGGAAGTTTCTGCTATCCAGGATTTTCAGGATTATTAGTATCAGGATTTTTCCTGTTGTTTATAACCACGTTCTACTGGGCTGTATATACACATGAAAACAATCACCATTTATGTTTAAATATTCTAAATTTTTCTTCTTTCTTTTGTTCCTAACTTATAAGAATTATGTCACTCTAGTAAAAACCCATTCATATATGACAAAAATGAGATGAAAAGAATACCGATATAAACAATAGTTGATATTTTTCAAATGAGCGAATCTTCTTGATTCAGACATTTTTCGGAAGCTTTTGCTATCCCATGATATCAAGATTTTTGCGGTTGTTTATAAACTGCAATCTGCTGAGCAGTAGATACTCATAATATCTGCACAACTCCATTCACAACGGAGAATAGCAAGCAACTAATCAATACATGAAAGTACCTCTCACGTATACGAAATAACTATTATAGGAGTCACCGGAACTTATAAGTATCATCTGTAAGAAAGCCAACGGCTATGAAGCAGACAAAAAATTGTAATCTGGGCCTGGAGGGATATTCTAGAATATGAAGTAAGTAGGAAAACAAGGAGACGCAAAGAAATCTAAAACGAAAGCGCCAGCAAAATTTCCAAATCACATTTGTGGTCTATTTTCTATTTCTGCTTCGTTCCCAAATTCACCATACAGATGCGGGATTAGGCGAAATTTCTCTTACTGGATAAAAAAAAATTGTAAAAAAGGGGAAGAAATGGCAAGGTACTATGGAAATATGTTCAAAATTGGATAAATTCGGAAAATGAGAAGTGCATTTGAGATGTCATTTTAAATTTTCGTCTATGCATTTACAATGGAATTTTTAAAATAGTGCAGTTGGGAATAAGCTGGCGAGTTCTTTACGATTTAATCTATTAAATTTCCCGACTTTTTTATTTATTTTTTTCATATTTCATTCTATTTCCTTCAGTCAAGAAAGTACTATAGATAGGACTACAATATTTTTCTTTCTGAAAAAGGCTTCTCTAGTGAATCTGGAAACCTACAAAATGGATTTCAACAACTGACTTTTAAAGCGAAGTTGCCTGAAGTTAAACTGAATTGGAGTGCCCCGCATTTTGTCTAAATCGAATTTTACCACTTTAAAAATATTTGGGTTGACTAAAGTGAAACAACAGTAAGGCGGCACAAATGAGAAATGCTGAGCGAAATGGATACGCGAATAAAGCTGAAAATAGATTTCAGTTGTATTTGCAATTTTAAGATTGAATTATGGAAAAAATATTTTATTTTCAGATAACTTTTTTTTAGGTTTTAGAAAAAATCAAATGCATGACTTAACGAGAGACAATTTTTTGAATTCTACCGGGACTATATAGAAAAAACGATACATATCAAAATGAGTGCACATTTTTTGGTAATATAAACAAATACTAATTTCTTAATTCTATCGAAATTAACTTTCAATAAACGGATCTAAGCAAGCGAGTAGCACAAGTTCATCTCCTCAGAAATTTCTTTTTTAGTTTATTCGAATGACATAACTGTGTTCCAGATCTTTATGTAGAACTGTGGTTAAGAATATATCAGTAACATATGACAATAATTTTGACCAACCAAATTCAATTTCTGGATGGAAATTGGATAGTAAATTTTCAGAATTTTAATTCTAAAAATCAAAATTGTTATCATTTTTTAAATTTCATTTATAGAAGTTTTAAATTAAATATTTATTTCAATTAAACACCTTTCATATGCAAACCCGATATTACAACAGGACAAATTTCTTTTATTAAATGCAGTGCACAATTACGTGAATGTAATTTAATTATTACTTCTATCAATGTAATATTAGTTGCTCTCAAATATTTAAAAAATCCGATATATCATAATACTGCATACACCTTCTGATAATTAATATAAATTGTCTCAAAAAAGGAGAGTGTTGTTAATCAGAATGTGAATTAGCTGAACAGATAAAGAGTTGTTCTCCATCACATCTATACACAATTTCGGCATCTTTACATTATGAGCCGTGGAGACTTGTACGAACTTAATACTTCATTGTATTATTTCAAAAAACTAATCAATCTGTTAAATTTTGAACAGCTTCGATATATCTAATTATTACTTTGAATTAAACTCACCAGTGGCGAATCCAGGATTCGGGTATGGGGGGGGGGGGGG
>BGPR01000503.1:321730-519393 GCA_013235015.1 Araneus ventricosus | reverse complement strand
ACTACAATACTTTCGATAATTTAATAAAAAATACAATGAAATAACTGGCCAAAAAATGTTTTCGACCGCGCCAACACTGCAAGTGCAAGTGGAATGACTAGAAAAGTAGGAAAATTTTCGATCCTGTCAAGTCAGAAAGCAATGTTGTCACGATTTTATTACTATTTTTTAAAATGAAAATTAAAATCAAACAGTTGTAGTGATTTTAAATTAAATCACGAACTTTGGTTTAGCTCTGGGGGGGGCCGTGCCCCGATAGCCCCTCCCCTGGATTCGCCACTGAAACTCACCATTGATATGAAGTACACCATGGATCTTCGAGATTTCCCTTCAAAGCATCGTCAGCATTCCTTAACGAAAGAAACGAATAGAAACATTACTATTTATTATATATTCTTTAAGAATATAAAAAAATCCCTTTTCGGCAAGCTTGAAGGCAAAGGTAGATTCCTTTACGCTAATGTTTCAAAAGTAATGAAATATTACATATTAATCAATGCAGACATAGCCAATGACTTTATTGTTTCTACACATTGCAATATTTACGTTGTGATTCTGTTTTCATGAAACTTAATTTTTTACTATATCAAGGTTATATCATTCCATTTTTCATCCCAAAAGGTTATGCTAGATTTATTAATGAGTAAATTGGTCAAATTTTTTTTATATCCCAACACATAATCATTCAACACGTAGGAATCATAAAGAAATAAATATCCCAGCAGCGCAAATATCCCCTAGATAACATTAAGCCAGCCTATCTGAAACAGTAGCAAGAAATTGACGCTTGACACGAATGAAGAACGACTCTAAATTAGTTTATTTAATCTAGGTGACCATATAATTTTGCGAACGTTGCTTTGTCATATGGTAAAATCACATGACATGAAACATTTAAACATTACTAGAATGGGCTCATTTAGAGAACACCCTGGTTACAGAGATAATAGTCACTAAATTCTTAACACAGAAGAGAATAAAAATTACTAAACATTGTGAGTTCCAAATTTAACACGTGTGTTTAAAGCATAGGATATCAATGCAGCATTTTGAACAAGAAATTTAAATCTCCAAAGATAGTTAAAAGCAAATATTCAGGCAGAAATCTCCAAAACAATTTTAAAATTAATGAGATATTTTTCAATATAAAAAAGGATAAAGGGAACTCTTATATATCTATCTTTTTTGGCTATTTTATATTAAACTTATTCAACAAATCTTGGTGCAGCCATGTTTAGCTAAATATGAAATTAAAGTAATCTGTCAAATTAACTAATTATCAAATTAACTATTAAAATTAACTGTTTGATTAATTAAAATTGACTATTTACTTAAATGAAATTAAATATTTAGTTAATTGTGACGATATCTTCGCTAAAAACTTTTTTATGGCTCATAGTATATGCCAGCAATCTTAATCTTGTAATGATCTAATAATTATCTTAATTTAAATAAAAGTTATTGTGTCTGTATGTATGTTCCACATCTCCTCCTAAACCACTGGACTGATTTCAACCGGACTTTGCACACTTCTTATTTAAGACAAGACAAAGTTCATCTTAACTCTTCAAAGCCCAAAAGTTAATTACAATTTCAGTTAATGAAAAATTAAGCAAGGAGTTTTCCGCGATATCTTTGGAAAGCATTATCTCACGAAACTATTTTTACACCTTATTAAATTTTTTTTAAATTAGTATTTCGGAGACAAAAATTTCAATTCCATACAATTTGTTTCTCTCATTTTAAAATTTTTCAAAATTAATTTTATACAGAATTCGTAACAATATTCTTTATTTTTGAAGAACAAGAATAATACGAATATATATAGTTGCCAGAATACATTCACAGAATTCTTGACGAATGTTATAAGAAAATTTTAAAAGTAGACGATTAACAATTTATATCAAGACCAACTAATGATTCATTTATTTTCATTCTTTAAAGTAATGAATAATTAACTAGTTAATTTAATTGTTTCACAATATTCATTGAAACCTTCATTTTACTTTAGTAATTGCTAACGAAATTTGAAGTACCTATATAACAAATAATAATGTATGGAGAAAACGGCTGTTTTTAAAAATCGTCTGTTTCAATTGATATTCTCATTTTACTTTAAAACGTTTCAGATGAGAAAAGGAAATTGTGTATTATAATATTTATACAATAGTAATTTTTACATTAAAAATATTAAACATGGAAACATTTTAATCTGGAATAAAGACAGGTATATCAACTTTTTTACCGTATAAAAAGTGGAAGTCAATGAGGCTGACGGGAACTCATAACTTCTAAGTAATTCTTGCTGTCAAAAAACTTTCAATATAAAAGTAGTTTGTTATGATAAGGTGAAAATTCCCTTACTTGAAATTTTCTTTCCATCTTCAATCGTAACGGAGCTATGGGGAAAAGATAAATTGGGGGGAATTGAACATCGCTTTTCAGCTCATGACTTCTAAGCAATTTTAGCTGACAAAAACTTTTAAAATAAAAGTTGTTCGTTCTGATAAGGTGATAATTCGCCTAATTGATTTTTTTCCCTTTCTTTAGTCGCAGAATTGAATTTTTTTCTATCTTTAGGCATTTTAGCTCATAACTTCTGAAAAATTGTAACAATCAAAAAAGTTTCAATGCAAAAGTTGTTTATTATAAAGAGGCAATAATTCGAATATTTTTAGTTATCATTCTATCTTCAATCGTAAAGGAATTATGGGAAAATGAAATTTTCATTCCCCCACCATTTCCACCCCTTTTAGCTGTTTAGTCCATCTACAAACTCGGTCGATATTTTCAACGAACTTACAACATATCCCTCGCCTGTTAAAATCTAATTAAAATTACTCTAGTTATCGCGTTCACAAGATAACATGGGCAAAAGCGTTATATATGTATACGTCTCTACTAATAATAAGGAAGATAACAATTCGCCTTATATTCTGATAAGGATTAGTGCTGCAAGAGTGAAAGTGGGTGGAAGAGACTGCAAATGACGAGAGCTTTCCAACGAGGGGCAACAAGCATAGGTTAAAATGTACTTTAAGTTAGGGGGAGAGGTGGGAAAATCACTTTTCAGCTCATAACTTCAAAGCAATTGTAGCTATCGAAAAAGTTTAAATGTAAAAATTGTTCGTTATGATAAGGCAATAATTCACCTAATTTGAATTTTCTTTCTATTTTCAATTGTAAAGAAATTATAGGAAAATTAAACTTTCCACCCCCCACCATTTCCACCCCTTTGGAGCTGGATAGCCCTTCTACGAACTCGACTGAGATTTTCACTATCATTACAACATATCCCATGCTGGTCAAATTTACATCAAAATTAGTCCAGTTATCGTGTTCACAAGGTAACATGGGAAAAAGCGTTATATATAAGCTTGTCCACAGCCAAGCTGCTATGTTAATTGTTGAAAACGCCATTTACTTGGATTGCCTATTTCAATACTTTTAATAACAACAGAGTTTTTTTACTTGTTGACATATAAATGCTTAAACTTGATGTATTGTTCAAATAATGACTTTTTAGTATAGGATTTGATTCTTGATATGTTTTGTTTACTTTATTTCTGTATGACTATATAAAGTTATATATATATATATATATATAAACGTTTTAACGAAGGGTGGTTTTGGGTTCTAGGGGTCATGATCGGAAGGTCTGCAGAAATTTTCCGAAAGTCGTGTCATGAGAACCATTGCAATAGGTAGACTTCCTATAAGGAATCTACCTAAGATGTCGATGATAAAAAGTTTTCAAAGAAACTTCAAAAATACTTTAATTCAACCTCCACCAGACATTAGAATCGACAATTAGTACTATTAGAACCAGAGGTTCCTGGGGAGAATTTTTAAAAATTCATTCTTTAAGAGTACGGAAATTTGATGTGCAGTGCTTACAGTGTACCCTCCTCCTGAATCTCTTCAGTCACCATAGAACGGGATTACTTTGCTGCGGTTTTTATGACTTCCGACAGAATTTCGTGATTAAGCGCATGAATTTCACTAATAAAAGTATTTTTTTCCTAGATGAGTGATTACTGGAGAAACGTTTTGCAGTAAAATTTGGATCATACAGAAATTTGGATCTCCATATACTTACAATTCCCTAATTCCTTTTATACTCCCTGGGCATATCTTAGGCTAAAGCAAGCATTGCTCTTATTATCATTATTTAATACAAAAATAAATCAAAAATACCAACTCGGTTGCTTTTCCCTTCAAACTTCCATGATGCTAAGAATCATTTCTTTCCGGTGCAAAGTTATCCCAGGTCAGAAAAATATTTAGTACAACTTAATTAGCAAATAATTGGCATCCAAAACAACAAAATGAAAGCTAGGCTTATTATTTTTAACATACAATACACTTGCTTCAGAAATGTCATACTTTATTCACAAGAGACAGATTTTTCAGAACTGAAATTTTCGCAGAAAACATAGATCATTTTCTCTTCCCTCTGTAACTTCTAGAAGGATTCTTATATACGTTTAAGGAATCAAATACTAGTCAGTGTTGCCAACAAGTTAGAAAAAATCATAGTCCCTTACTCCTAATCAGTTGATCTCTATTTCACTTTTCACAAAGAATTTACACTGGTGTAAAGTTACTCTCATGAGCGTTGAATAACCTCAGGATAAGAAAAGCATTGCTTTATCAATAGAATAGATGAGAACACGGCTCAAAAACAAGTTAAAATCGCCTAGTGCGAGAACAGAAAAATGCAGTCGATATTTAAGAATGAGAATATCATTTTTGTCAATACAATGGCAGTGGCGGCTCGTGGGTTATTTAAATGGAGGCTCACAAAACAAATTTCGAAAATTAAATGTGCAGATATGACGTAACTTACAAGTTAAAATGCATATGCGTTTTCACAAGTCAAAGGGAAAAATGCAACTAAAAATAACAAGTTCTCATAGGTAAAAAATTTTATTTCTTACAATGGAATGTAATAAAACCATAATATTGCTTATAATATATCTTTGAACTTTGATTACAAAATAGTCAAGTGTATTTTTTGCAAATTAAATCTACTCATCTGTCTTTTTTTTGAGGCAAACAAATCAATAACGTTTTCATTGAATTTAGGTATGTCATTTATTGTTCTTTTTTCAATTGAGAGCGTTTAGTCTGTCCTCGCTCATAGTGCTTCTTAAAAATGTCTTAACTCGTTTCAGAGTTTAGGAGCATCTCTCAGCTTCAGCAGTGGTCATTGGAATGAGTAATAGTTTGTAGTTCTCAGGGAACGTAGTTTATAAATTGTTTTCTATAATAAATTGTAGAAGACTAATAACACCAGTCATATTTCTGAAATGTGATCTTCTGTAAGTTACTCATAGTTCAGTTTTCAGACGATAATTCTGTAACATGGAATAAGCATCAGTTTCTTTGTCAAGAATCTGAGTTGGAAACTCTTTCTCGTGCTCCTGGAATTTTGGAGCTTCGAGGAGAGAAACAGCAAAGTAGTGAGAAATAAAACAAAATATCTCTTTTACTTGATTCGTGATAACATCACATATCTCTTTAGCTGCTACACTTCTATTTATATCAAATTTTTTTCTCTTTCTTTTTCTTGAAATTTCATATGATGCCGATATCTCCTTTGTCATTGTGTCTATTCTCTTCCTTTATTCTCTCATGATTGCTGGAAAACGTTTACTTGCTTTCTAATGAGTGCTGCATCTGTTAGTGTTTTCTGAAGCTGGTTGTATAACACATCGACACGTTGCATAATATTGTGAAATACTGTAAGCCAAAACACAAATTTCGAGTCTTCTAACATGCGGTGAATAGCCTCTGCTTGATTTATTGCTACAGCTTGTTTAGATGTTGACTCTATTTTTCCCATGAATTCAATCAACTGTTCCCTATATTCATACACTGTATTGATGGTTCGACTCTTAAAAGGAGGAATTTTCTAGGAAATTTCACCGTCTTGAAAGAAATTTTCAAATAAAACAAGCAAATAATTTTAAATGTGTTTTAGAGCGATGGAAAAAATGGATAAATGACTTCAATGGATGGATAAATGGCTTCAATAGTTTCATATTCCTATGATAGAGAATATGTTTTATCTTTTAAAAAATATTTATTTTAAATTTATGCATGAAACTCATTTTGTCGCCTATTTAATTTCGAAAATTTAGTCACTATAATTTTCGTTTAAAAAATTCCAAGTGCAGAATTTCATTTTATTGTAATATGTAAAAAAATTCCTGATTAATTTTCAGTACATTTAACTGAAAATTTTTCTATAACTCTTTTCTTAAAAATACTTTGTTCTAGATCCAAAACGGAGTATTAATCTTAATGGCACCTCACTCATGAACACTGAATGCACACCATAATAAACCATAACCTGATAATGTCTTAGAGATATGCGAACGGCAACCAATTATTTTTTTTCCCAAATAAGGACCATACTTTTTTATTTTAGTCAAGAAAGTGCTAATAGTAATACACAAAAGTAACTAGAGCATTTAGCTTAGAAAATAAAATAGTGGCCAATAAAAACTCACCACCCTAGAATTTATAATGTTTTATTAATTGTGCTGACGCTTTTAAAAGATGACAACAGCAGAAACGGTGATCAGCAAACTTATAAATATTACCGTCTTTTCAGTAGCATTATTTGCCCAATTTAAATTTATGATGCCATTTTCATAAGAGAATTTAACTGATACCTTTTCATTAGCCACTACAATATGCCACTTGACTGGAAAGTTTTTTTTTTCATTTTGTTGACATAATGAATTATTTATCACATTTCTACTATTACACATACATTTTCTTATGTAGTCTACATAAAGAACGTGTGTAAAGAGGTTAAAACAAAAAAAATTCTCCTTAATGTTAGTTTTTACTCTCAAATAAGGAAGCTAATTTTACGCGAATGGCTTTTCATAAAAAAGTCTTCGGTGAAAACAAGTTGCTATTTTTATCAAAACAAATGTAATTTCATTCTCCTATAAGACAAAAAATTGATGCAAAGAATTGATATTAAAATATTTTGAAATTCACATTTTATTAGACACTAAAGTCTGTATATTGAAAACATTGCGTGCAATCTAAATCGAAAGAATTATGTGCAATGCTATAGGACCTTTAAACTCGGAAAAGGAAATCGAAAGTTGTTCAATTGCGACTCTTCCTAGCGTAAGAAAAACTCATTGAACTTAATATATATTTTGCCACAGTTTCATAAGACATATAACCTTATAAATATGACTTTTTAAGTCAGTGAAATAATTTTCAGTATTATAAATATACGTATAAAATAAACATATTCTGTTGAAAACAGATTTTGCTTGCTCGCAAAGTTTTTCAGAAAATAAGCAACTTATAATAACAAATGTTATAGCAATTTACTCCTAAAGAACACAGCTTTAAAATAATGCAAACTGATAAATATTCAAATAGGCTTACTGTACTTTTTTTACTTTTTATGTTGTTAAAACATGATAACGCTTTTTTAAAGTATATTAACAAGCACTGAAAAAAAGTATACATTATAATGCTTTGATTTTGCATCATTTTTTTTAATTATGTGTGTATAAGCATACCTAGAAAATTTTATAGCGTTACGATGAACTATTTGTTTTAAACCCTGCGCGCAAGCTCTGAAAATGTAGTATAAGTTGTCGAACACAGATTTTGCTTGCGCGCAAAGTTTTTCAGAAAGTAAGCAACTTATAATAACAAATATTATACCGATTTACTCCTAAAGAATACAGCTTGAAAATGAAGCAAAGTTATAAATATTCAAATAGGTTTATTTGACTTTTTTAACTTTTTATGTTGTTAAAACATGATAACGCTTTTTTAAAAAAACTATAAGCATATTAGCAAGCACTGAAAAAAAGTATGCAATATAAAGCTTTGATTTTGCATGATTTTCTTTATTATATGTGTATAAGCATACCTAGAAAATTTTATGCTAATACAATGAACCATTTGTTTTAAATCCTGCGAGCAAACTCTGCAAATGTAATTTTGAGAAAAAAGACTTTAAAGTAAAAAATCGCTTGCCAAACTCTTGTATATCCATACAGTTATAATTTAAAAGGCAACAGAAGCATAACTTTTGCCTTCTGATTTCATAACAATTTTTTTCTTAGCTGTTTTAAATCTTAGTTTGACTTTGTGGGCTTCAAGGATATGCTTGAACTTTTCCAAACCGTAGGTTAAGTTTTGCCCGATTATATTTACACCACGAGTTTTTACTCGTGGTACGAAAGTGATGTTGCGGATCAGCATCTGTCGACACAAAGTGCATCCAAATGGCCCAGATATCTTTCCTAATTGAAACCACATTGGTCCTGTTCTTCCTGATAGTATTTCCATAATATATACAGTGAGATAATATATAGTTTTTTATCCCTACCATTTTAGAATGTTTCCATGTTTTTCTCATCATTGCACTTTGCAAAAGATATTTTAAAAACTGATGATAAAACATATAATGCACTTTTAATTATATTAATCTTCTTAAAATATTTAGAACAACATAATAATGATTCTACTTCTTTAAAAAAGAATAAATCAATGATTTTGTAATTTTCAGAATCATTAGTAAGCAGTACGTCATTGCTTTAATTGATATCTAGTTTTCAAGAAGATGCACATAATTTTCCACTTTCTTTTTGTCATCCTTTGCAATGTGTAAAAACCTCTAAACCTATTTTTCTTCGGTCTTTCTCCTGATGAAATGTTTACCTTTGGATTCATTTTCATAAATTAACAGTCAAAAAGAAACAGTACGGAACAAAGTCACGTTAATATTTCAAACTAACGAAAAAAGCAGTATTTAGATTTGAAAACAGCTTTCAAACACGGAGTTGGATAAACAAACAAACTCAAAAAGCACTGTTGCGTTGTAGGAATCCTTGTAGGAAAACTAGAGAAAAGGTTATTTAATAGCTGCAGCAGTGTACCAATCGACATTTGAAAATAGAAACTGTTGAATCAATTGACTGTTAACAGTGACTTTCACGTTTCTGACTATATCTTCTAACTAATTAAAGTACACACATGTGCAATGCCTTAAAATGTTCAGACGGGTTTCGGCTATGAAATGAAATCATAAAAAAACCCCGAAAAATTGAAGGTCTAAAGGTCCTATAGCCTCTTAAAGGAAAAACTAGAGACATGAAAACGAATGTGTTTGATTTCGCGTAATGAAATTTAAGTGACAGCATTTCAGTGCTTTTTCTTGCTGTGATTTATGGAATTTATATTTTTGGGTAATTTCATTGTGTTTCAATTGAAAGTCCTTTTCCTATGAATCTTGTAAATAATTATAAAATGTTCAGAGTTGATTTAAAACATTATCCAGATGGTTCCAATTCTTATCACGTTTCCATTTCGGGAAAAGTGTTATTTTCCTATTTCCAGGCAAATGATGTTCTTTTTCGTTCCTCTATGGAACTCATTTTATTTCTGAATGGTTTTTTCCAATTCAGTTACTATCGTTTGATACCTCAGCTTAAAATTCAGGCATATATTAAATTGTGATCAGAATAAAAAAAAGATTGATATTTCTATTTCCTATGTGATTTTATCTTTCTCCTCTACTTTTTTTATACTGAAACAATGCCTACTGCAAGAGTCTATCAAAAATAGCTTATTTAAATTTCGAAGGAGAAATCGTTGAAGAAAAGAATTTTCCACACTTTTCTGTAACATATACAACGTAGAAACATCTGTCAGCAACGTTAACAGAAAAACGAAAATATATTTTATATATAAAGACAATTTCGTTGCTTTAAAAAAGTACTAGCATTAAGCGCTGATAGATTATAAATGTAATGACATGAGGAATAAGACAAGTACTTCCAGCTTACATATTGAAGAAAATACTCTAAACTTTAATACATTTAGAGAGCATGTAGATGCAAAAGTAAATGTTCTCGAAAGTTTTTATTATCAAAATATTTGCTTACATTACAAACTAGGAATAATTTCACTGTATTAATTTCTTAACAACTTTTGTATTATAATGTTTAACGATATTTGGAAATATTTGCGTCCTTGCCAGCAGGTCAATAGAGGGTTTGTACTTTCATGGATGGCCAAGTCTCCAACTTGAAGCTCTGGATTTAGTCGAGTTCATTTAGGTTTTCGCTGGAGGTTATGAAGATAATCTTTGGTCCATCTTTTCCAGAAATTCTTTCTAATAGACTGGATCAGGTGCCACCTCGATGGCAATCAGAGATCGCCTTCATGATTTGAATGCGGAATTTCCAGCAACGGAGAACCTATTAAGAAATGTCCTGGCGTCAAGCCTCTAACATCTCTAGGATCAGACGACACTGGAATCAAAGGTCTCGAGTTCAGGCACGCTTCCACTTGTCAAAGCAACTTTGAGAACTCTTCAAAATTAAGGACAGCGGCCCTAAAGGCTCTCAGCAACTGATTCTTTATCTGCTTCACAACCGCCTCCAAAGTTCCCCCGAAATGAGGAGAATAGGGTGGAATGAAATGCCACCTGATGAATTGGCTGGCAACATATTCCTGGACAGGGGTTGACTTCAGAATGTCAAAAAGTGCTTTTAATTCATTTGCAAGGCCTGTAAAGTTTTTCCCATTGTCGTAATAGATATCCGATGGACAACCACGTCGACTTATGAAGCGCCGTAAGGCTTCCAACAAAGCCTGTGACGAGAGGTCGGAAACTGCCTCTAGATGAACAGCCTTGATACACTTGCAAACAATAAAACAAATGTAAGATTTTAATCGTGCTTTATTTCGAGGAAGATTAGGTTTGGTCAAAAATCGACCAGCGAAACCCATTACCACTTTAGAAAACGGACGGGATGGAGTAATTCTGTCAGAGGCCAAATTACCCATTATTTGCTGACAAGGTTGAGCCCTCAGTCTTTTGCACAAAGTGCAGTTGTGTATCTCTTGTCCTACAATGGAACGTCCATTGATGAACCAATATTTCTACCGAGACAAGGACAACACAAGGAGAGGACCAGCATGAAAATGCCTTTCATGAAATGATCGAATCAACAACCTCGTTACTATATGTCAAGATGGCAGGAACATGGGATGTTTCCGATCAAATGTTAGAGACTGACCATGATAAAGGCGACAACCTACTCGAATGATGCTCTGTAGATCAAGAAAAATATTCAGAGACAACCATCTGTGACCCCTAGGAAATGACTTTTGTTGCCTAAGCAACTCAATTTCCACCGAAAATTCATGTTGTTGCACATGTTTAACAATGGTAAGTATGGAACTGGATACCTCTTGCGAAGTCAAATTACCGCCACACTTCCCATCAGTATTTCTCGAATTGCAGAGAATACGGAAACACCGTGCAACTACCCTCGAGAGTCTTGAAAATGATATAACCTTCAATAAAAAGGCAGGAATAGGTCGTGCTGTGCAACTTACACAATCGAACTCTAGTTCGATAACAAATGTTTCGATCAAAGAGGGAGAAAAAGGCTCATGTGACGATAACCATTGTGGACCAGACCACCATAACGGATGAATTTACAGAGTGCTTGATAATATTCCTCTAGATGCACAATCAGCAGGATTAGAAGTTCCTGCAATGGGGTTCCACTGGGCCTACGGAACGAAAGAATTGATCTGGGTTACTCGATTTACTGATTTCACTTCTTGGGTGGCAAATGAATCCAACTCAATACAATTTGAGAATCTGACCACAAATATACTCCATTAATTTGGATTGACAAAGGTTTCAAAATAGATGCAATAAAACATCCCAACAAAAGTTCTGAGCATATCTCTATTCTAGGAAGAGTAACAGGCTTGATTGGATTAACCCGTGTCCTTACCACCACAAACACTACCACCAACTTTCCAGCATCTTTTTCACGAGGAATAATTCTAAGGTATACCACTGCTGGATAAGCTTTCCCCGATCCATCACAATATCCATGCATCTAAATCCGAGAATCTACCTTCATGTGGCCCTTTAGGAAACGCGGAGTTTCAATTGACTTTAGCACTTCATACTGAGATGCAAACTCTTCCCAACTGTTTAAAATGGTCTTTGGTATTGAGTCATCCCGTGAAACATTACCCTTCCACAAACTCTGAAGCATTACCTTTAGCCGAATAGTAGAGGGAGATAAAATTCCCAAAGGATCGAAAATAACTTGCAATGGCTGACAATAATTCCCGTTTCGTGGTTACCGATTAAAGGTTGAAATATTAAATTTCAATATATTCCTTGAAGGACTCCAGAACAATCCAAGCAGTTTTACCCACTTATCCCAAACTTCTGCATCTAATTCTATAGATTTCAATTCACTGGGAAGATCCGAAACAACCCTGAGGTCATTACTTGCCCTATTTCTTATCGTGAATCCTCCCATTCCCTTACCTGAATGAAACCTTAACTAAGCGTCTAGCCTATGGCACTGAATCTGCGCACAGTCAATAACTCATCTACATAAAACTTCTCTCTAATAACATTTGCCGTATCTAGAAATGAGTTTTTATAGTCCTGAGCTAACTGAAGCAAGGTTATCATGGCCAAGAAATGTACACATGCTGTACGGTATGTCACTGTTAATAACCGGCAACTTTTAATCGACTCAGTGGAACTGAAATGCAAAAATATTCTTTCATAATCGACCTGGTATTTATTCGCAAGGATCATACGCTACATTTTCTCTAGGTCAGCAATAAGAGCTATTGGGTAAACACTAAATTTTAACAGCAATTTCAACAAATCTTTTTGTAACTTAGGTCCCTTTTCCAAAAGAATCGTTTAACGAGCGACCCTCACTATCCGTCGCGGAAACATTTAGGGGTCTATTCCAGAAGAACACTGATTTCAGGTTGGAGACCTCACTTTTCCATTGTTAACGTGCGGAAAATGTGACGATACCTGACTCCAACCATTCTTCCGAGGCGCAGAAGGATAGACCCGATCCAACAACCTCTCGTTTGTTGTGGTGCTGTCATTCTTCCGAACATCATGATGTGGCAAATAGTGTCTCCGAGAATTCAAAACCTCCGAATCTGGAATTTGCTCCATATGATATAACACTAAATAATCTCTCATAAATCCCAAATATTGTCCCTTTAAAATAGAATCACTATCAAGGGTGATCCGATCACGATCACTCTTGACGCTCTGCATACTTCTCGCATGTTTCTCTAAGAATTTAACTAACTCATCGTAACTCGGGAAAGTATCTTTGTCCAATGTCAATTCCCACTACTGTCGCAGCGACTCATCTAATTTCAGCTGAATTAAAAATACTCTGATTAAGTTGGCGAATTCATTGAATTCGAACCTCAAGGTTTCCAAATTTTTGATAACTAAATTACAAGTATCTAGCACTTCAAATACAGATTTCAGGTTATTCACTTTTATGGGATTTATGTTTATAAACTTGGACAAAAGTGCATATGCCAAATTTCTCCGATTATCATAATGATTTTACAGAGTCTCCCACGCATCTGTATAACACTTACCCGGCATCGATAATCCTGATACTAATTTGGCTGGATCATCCTTGAGAGCTCCAATCAGATAACCGAATTCGGATGCTTCAGACAGGTCTTTATTTGTGTCGATATTCGCTGTGAAGACTTCTAGAAACGTTAACCAAGTTCCAAGATCGCAGTCAAATGTCGGTAGTTCCAATCCGGACAACCTCAAGCTACTTAATCCAGAAAAACCAGACTTGGAATAATCTTCAATTTTCAACGATTCTCGGTGTTAGATTACAATTTAGCAATAACATCCTTTTCGGCTTTATCAGTGTTATTTAAATAATTAGTATTTCGCTTTCTTTCATGCCTTGTGACAACTCTTAACTTTTCAACGGATATTTTTAAAGTTTGTTAAACTTCTCAATTAATTATTCCCTTTTTGTAATGATTAACTGATTTGTTAATTGCTCTAACTTTTATGCAATTTGTTTAATGGTTCTCCGTTTAATCATTTTCAATCCTTTGTATTGCACCGAACTATATGCTCACCATTTAAACGGCTGAAGCTTTTTGGTGTACTCAGGCCCCGGCGTCCCCTTACTAGGAGAATTCCTTTGTGTGAGCGTTCTGTTGGTTGTCTAGCACTGAAACAAGAAATGGTGCGTGTGCGGAGTCCGAGATACCGATATTTCTGATATTCGGATCTCGTCCTTGCAGGTGTACCGATAACTCGAGAAGAACGATGCTACAACCCAGATAGCACTTTTAGTTTGCAGCAAAGTTGCAGCAATCTTGCTCTGCAAATCTGCAAGCTTGCAACGAATTTGACACGACAAGAGTGCAAGCCTTAAACAAGTTTGCAGCACGTTAACGCAAACGAGATAGTCACCACGCGTCAAATCTGCCACAAGCTTGTCACGTCAAACTCATTGCAAACTATAGCAAAAACAGAGTACGAACACAACTTCGGATTAGAACCCGTGACCTACCGCTTCCTAAACCTGACGCTCTAACCACTCGATCACCTAGACTCTGAGAGGAGAAGATAGATTGCGCTAATACATCTTCATCTATACGATTTATTTTAAACTGTTTTCTTGATTTCATAAATTTTTAAAATTTTGAGTTGAGAATATGATTTGAAGTCAAAGAGAGAGAGCGATATTCGCTAATAACTACGTTTTGCTAGTAGAATAAATTATGAAATTAGAGTTCAAAAGTAATTACTTTTAAAATGGGACAAAATGTAAGTTGTTATTTTTCAACAAACTTTGACTGTTTTTTATGTTTAATTTTGTTTATAAACGTTAAAATTTCAACATTAAGGAAAAGGCGATACAGTTTCCCTTAAAGTGCGAGTTCTATATTTAGTAAAAAGATGGAAAAAGTTTCAAATTTTTTTTATAAAAAAGTTAGTTTTTTCAAAATTATTATTGATTTATTGAATTAATAAAAAAGAAGGACAGTCTTGGAGATGCTATTAAAAATCGGATGTTTTTTTTAAAACAGAGACAAAGATTATCTCTAAGTGTGCTATCATCTTTGCAGCAAACTTGTTTTGCAATCGTGGTGCGAAATTCGTCATGACATCTTCACAGCAAACTTATTTTGCAAGCGAGGGTGGTGACTCTGCCTTCTTACTTTGCAGCAGTTTCGCTATAACATCGACGCGTCAAATTTGCCATGACAAGATAATATCAAGTAAAAATCTTGCTGCAAATGTACGTGCTATCTGGGAACAACAGCTTTTGATGAAGTAATATGTGAATCTGATATACACTCCGACAGCAATGAGCGTGTGAATGATGGACATTTCGAGTAACAATCAGCAGTAAACAGAATTAGACGAAAAACTGTTATATCTATATGTAGAGAAGGCCGATATAATTGTTCATAAGCAATTGTTGAACTCCCGCCTATTTTCTTCAGAATTCACTAAGAAGATGAATCAAAATCCGTAATATATAATTGTGTCGAATTTGTGGCTAATTGCCTTACAACGCTAAAAATTTCGTGAACTCAGTCCAGTAACGGCTGTTGATGTTTTCGAATGCTTCGGCCTATTGATTTAAAGTTTCGATCCTTCTCCATCAGGCAAGTGATGTGAATTGTAGGCTAGCTAGCTAAACCTGTTCACTAGAGCTCACGGTTTTTTTAATTGCATGTTATTGTGATTTGTTTCTTTTTATATTCTAAAGTTTTAATAGAGAATTTCATGAAAGTTTTTTTGGTCTTTTGGTAAGGCTTTTATTTCATTTTAAGAAAGACTGCACTAAATTTTAAGAATTGAATAACATGTTTGTAAATTCATTTTATTAGAAGTTCTCTGATCGACATGTGCATTGACAAAATTTTGTTTATCATGTTTTTCGCATTCTTTCGAATAATCAAGAGTAGCTAATTGTTGAAGTTGGCAATGTTTTAAATATCATGAAAAAAGCTCAGTTAATCAAGAACTCAAATCTCTCGTCTTCTTTTAATAGTGCAAAAATTCTATGTATTCCTTTATAGAATTTTCTTCCACGATGGCCAAACGTTGAAGTTTCCCGATAGTATTCAAAGGGTGGATATCAATAAGGGTATAGAAAGATTTTACTAATCCCACTTAATTTGGTTCTTTGACTCCTTTGCAAGTCATCCCAAACTAATACTCGGGATTCCTGTGCTTTCACCATTAAGCGCCTAATCTTAGCTTGGATATCAATTGGCGTATCCTTCATTCCTATAAAAGATTGATATAAGTCATACGAATCATCGCCACATGCCAGATACGAATCACGCAGATCGGATTTTAAACCTTCAACTTATTTTTTTAATTCATTCCACAACTGTGGATCATCAAGTACCTCGATATCCTGCTTCTTATAAAGCTCTTTCATACAGAGTGCGAATTTAACATCTGCGGCTTTAGCCATTTTGAATATGCGAAAACCAGACGACTCCTTTCGACGAACCAAAATGTAGGATTTAGTTTCAATTCAAGATCATTGCAGATACAACAACAAACAGTTTATTAAACAGTAACAGGTTAAAACGACGTCATATTTAAAAACAGCAGATATTCGGTTAAATTGAACAAGAGCAAAAGTGGAAACGCCCCACACTGATCTTATACGGAGATTCAACTGCAAATGTTATATCAAATTCTAGCCTTCTATAGGCATCGCAGAAATGCAGATATATTGTTCACGGCGCCATCTAGTGAAGATTCGACAATATACTCTCCGGAAGTCATCTGGAAATTACAGTTGCTGTGTTCTGGAAAGAAAACATTATTTTTACTCTTATAATGGTATTTAGACAACTCGCAGACCTGCTTAAACAATGTGAATCGAGAATCGGCGAATTACGTGAATTTCCTTTGCAGGTGATTCATAAAGCCAACGGCAATTCAGAACAACGCAACACGCAAGGATACTCATTCTAACGCAACTTATGGATCCAGTTCCTTTTGCTCAAGGAAGCAAAATTTTGGAAAATAATGTTGAACAAGCAGGATAAACTGTGAGAAAAAGATTATGAAAGGGAGAGAAAAATGCAAGCTTTCTTCTGAATTATCAAAAAGTACACATGTTTATAATAGTTATATTTATTTGTCTTTCTTGTAACTATGAATAAATTTGTAACTTAAGATGCATTGCTATATTTGCTCGTTTAGCTACCGCACCCAGTACTTGGCATAAATTTTTAACTAAATATAATTTTATAATACTTTAAAGTTGAAATATCGAATTGATTGATTTCGAGGAATATTTTTATTTAACCTACCGAACTCCATAATTTAAATTAATTCATAATTTATTTCCATATTTTTATTCTCTGCAATGAAATACAATTTTGAAAAATGTAAAGCAGCATTAACTGCATGCATTCTGAGGAAAGTATTTTGTTTCTGTTTTAATGTCAGCCGTACAAATGAACTTATGTTTAAGTAATGCTAATGCTTCCGAGGAGTAGTTTCGAATGATTTTTTAGAAGAATAAGGCATTATAAAACACTGATAGTATTTGAAGCGAAAAAAAGGCGATTGATTCTTCTTATAAACAAAAAGAAATTGCTGTGTTGGGAAATTCAAGTAATTTGATTCTCCAGGCTAGTTTCCAGCACATATTCCGTGAAATTAAGTTAATGGCAGTTAACATTTAATTTCTTTTTGAAGCAGAGCAACCTGAAATTTATTGCAAAAGTGGTTCAAGGCAGTTTTTTTTATGAAACTCGTATATTTTTTTAAGAATTGAAAAATATGAGATGTGGGCATTTACTTCTTGTTGTTTCGACAATGCATTTATACTACTACTGATCATTTGTAAATAAATTGCATCATAAAAAACCGCTTTAAAATGCTTATATTTCTTATTTAAAGTTGATATTATCATTCTTTTCCAATAAATCGTATTTATAGATTACATACCACTCTATTCCTACTTAATGGAGCGCTCCAAATATGGATATGACCGTCTAAGTAAGCGGTTCCCTGTGGAATATAGTAATGGCGGCTTTTGAATTGACCCCCGCCGACGACGGGTCGTATCTTTGTCTGAGGGGTCATCCCATGAGCCGCTAGCAATAGGGGTTATTATGTGAGGGCCGCAGTGCCCGATTAATTGTCGCGGCGGCC
The DNA here is from genome assembly GCA_013235015.1 of Araneus ventricosus. Taxonomy (NCBI): domain Eukaryota; kingdom Metazoa; phylum Arthropoda; class Arachnida; order Araneae; family Araneidae; genus Araneus; species Araneus ventricosus. Next base: position 501,347 of record BGPR01000503.1, on the reverse strand, counting down.
TTGTTCATTCATGTTGGATCCGCATGTTTAGGCTGGTCGGAGTAGTTCGTTTGTATTTACATACCACTCTTTTTATTTGAATATTCAATAGTAGTTGTACTACCATTAAAAGGAGTTGATTAACAAATGAATTTCATTTCCAGTTTTAATCAACGCAGCTGATTTCTTTTATTTTAAATTTGAAACTTATATTGTTGATTAGCTTATTAAAAAATCTGAAATAACTTTGATTAAAATGGAACTTATTTTTTGAGCACATAATTTTTGATTTCCCTCACTTTGAATTAAAATTTTAGTGTTGAATTTATACAAACTGCGCACCTTAGAATAAATTCCGCAAATATATATTTACAGGTTTCGCTTAACAACTGTTTGACATCATAAATAATTTCGAAATTATCCTCCCTCATTTGATTACACTTGAAGTAATTTCAAAAATCAATTAATTTTGCATGAGTGCACATTTGTTTCACGGCAGTTAAATCAATATTTAACAATCGTGTCTAAAATGGAATGATGACATTATAGGATATTTAAAGGTTTAATGATTGCATTTTAGATAATGCTGTCAATATTTATATTAGGAAATTTTAGATCAAACATAGCTACGCATATTTAGTGATTTAGTTTAATATGACAGAATTGTCATCAAGTCATTTTAATTCCTTTTCTAATAGGGGTACATAAATTTGAGTGCATATTAGCCCAGGATTTCGGGCTTACTGCCTAATTTAAAATAAAGCAGATACTTGTTTAATCAAATGCACCTTAGTGTACTGTAGCAAAAATACTTAATTCTTCATTCTAGATGGAATATAAAATGATGAAAAAACATTCTTTTATGGAATTTTACGAACTAAAAATTATTATTTGCATTTATTATATAGAATTGTCGCTGAATTTTGTATTGCATACTATTATAAGAGCAAACATTGCTAAAAGCAATCATACGAAATGTGTGCAATTCGGAAGAATAGGAGTTCATGATGCAGGTAATGCAGTTTAATGAAATCTGTTTAAAATATCATATTTAATCTAATTTAAGAAAATAGTTGCCTCTTAAGACTTTTTCTAGAAAACATATTTATATTATTTGTTATTTATTAAGAAATTAAAAATTTCCATGCATCGATATTAATGATGATCTAGGTCATGGATTTGGAAATAATCAAAATTAATTTACTGTAGCATTAATGACATTTTTCAACAAATTTCTTTTATCCAACATTGGAATTATTGAACAAAATTTTATGTATATTTTGAATTTGCACAGTGAGCTTTCTCAAAATATAAAAAAAAGTCTCATTATTTCTTGGATGTGACACGCAAGCCTACGATTGATAACATACTGCATATTTTAAAAGGAGAATCACTTTTATATATTAAAGGATTATTTTGACACTACCATGCACGGGGTGTGATAAAAAACTTTAATTACATTTAAAGTACTATATTTAGTAGGCGGAAGGAAATTTTGTTTTATGGAAATAACGCAATATATCACGTTATGAAATAATTTCTAATACTTTCTGTACCAATATCATAATTTAAAGAAATAAAAAATACAATTGTTTATATATTAAGAGAGAAATAAAGACGGAATTACGGTATGTGTATATAAAGAAAATTTCTAATTAGAATTAGATATAATTCTAATTACAAATATCATAAATATACTGTACCATTCGCTTCCTGCGCACTGCTTATGAGCCCACACCTCAAAATAAATACACCACATCTGTTTTTACCATCTCACACCACCGAAAAATACAGATAAGCAAAGAACGTATTCACGCTTGTTCCGTCGGGTTTGTGTTTCTTTGTTATAATATCATCGTCACACTTGAATCATAAGGAAATTTAAGTATCATATAAATTAGAAAATTCAGAAGACTGTGAGATCTCTATTAAACCTTTGCTTTCCTAAATTTTTCTTCTGTTTATCACTCTTAATTCGTGGAGCCTTCATCTTTATTTTAGCTGCTTTTTCCTTCAACACAGGCGTCCGAATTTTTCTCATAAAGGGTAGATTTTGGTGAATAATCTTTATGATTCTACTTGAACCTCGGGGCTGGATGGGTATAGAATATTCTTTCGGACAGGTAAACTAAATGATGAGCCACCAGCACGGTAGAACAAAGACAGAACGCAGATACATTGAAACATGGCTCGGATAATAGAATAATAAAATAGATTGAATCATTCTGTGAACTCCGTAATAACCTATATTCAGTAACGATATTGTGTGAATACAGACGGTAGTATAAATGCGAAGTGCAATTGCACGATTTGAAATTTTAATCTATAATCTCCTCCATAACATAAAGTTCTATAAGCATCCTATGGAACAATAAAGATTAATGATAATAAAGTTTAAAAAACAGACTTGTAAAACCTTTTTCTTAATTATAGAACAGCGATACACAAATTGAAACCACTCATACAAAGCAAACGATAAGACAGTATGTTCCGACGTCGCATCACCTTCTGTGGTGTTTTTCTACAACTGGCAGCCCGCACCTGATGAATATGAGCTGTGGTATTTCTCTGCCATTCCGTAGCTCCAGAACTGCCTCGAAATGAAAATAGCAACATGAAAGTTTCAATTTCGGTAGTCTTTAATAAAACGTGTTTTCTTTATATTGAAATGTATTTCTCAAGCAGGAAATGTAAAATTAAGGAAAAGGATTTAACAAAGTTATGAAAATCAATTATTTTCTTGTAATCTTTTTGACTTCGAAAGCCCCATTACTTTCGAATGCAGTTTCTAATTGTGGAATTAAAAACATTTGAAATGTTGAAGCTGCAGATTTATAAATCGAGATAGTTTCATTATCTCGGGATCCATCAAAGATTTAAGAGTAGAACGTGAATCGTATGGGATCAAATTTAAGAGAATTTAAAGTTTATGATAGGAAAATGAGAATGTTGCAGATAAAAAAAATAAAAGCGCATTCATTTAGTCCCTACTATGCTTATAAACTAAAACATGAGACAGCATTTCAGATATGGATATTCAAGAGGATTTATTGCATATTTTAATAATGGAACATTTACCGTGGAGTCTCTCTATATGGTTTATAATAGTTCCCATTATTTTTGTAATTTAAGCAGCGACACATTGAAGTTTAGTTATATTAACGTTTCGGTTTTAAGCGACATGCGGGCTATTTTGGGATGGAATTTGTAATTTTGAACCGCGATCGGATGACGAGGACGACAGCTGAACTGGCACCCCCCTTGTCCAGGCTTCCACACCACTCTAGCGGGAGGACGTTTGGCCCCCTGCGTATGATTTAGCGTGCAAGAGGCTCAATACACGACGGGTCTTCAGTGGAATCGGGTTTCAAACCTGGAACCCCCTGGCTCCGAGGCCGACATCACTAGGCCACCGAGGCCTCACGATATTATGAAAAAATGAATATTCCTTTTCTTAATCCAAATAGCATAATTCTATACATTCAATAAATTATGTTTTAAGCTCTTAAAAAGTCATTTCAAATGAAGACATGTAAAATAGTAAAAATATTTAATTCAATATTGAAATATGACTGATTATAATATGATTAATGAGTTTCGGCAGAGATTAAGGAAGAAAAATTTCTCATTTTTTTCTAGTCGCGAAGGATTTTCTACAGCCATTAGATGTTTTTTTGTCTGCATTCTAGACTGTCTTATCAGATTATGAGCGCAATGAATGCGTCTTACTGGTTAGTTGGCAAATGTGTATGTCGTCATCTCGGGAGTAATAAAAATGCATTATTTATTCAGCGCATTCAGAGATTTGTCTATCTAATTATAATATCTGTCTATTAGATAATTATCTGACTCTCATGAATGAATCACTTTCATATCTAAAGATTTAAAAGATGTGGAGTGCATTCCATCTACATTCCTAGGTTATCAAAATAAGTCCAGCCATCATTTTAGTCCTTGTTTGTCTCATTCAAATGTATTCGAAAACAAGAAACAAAAATATACAAACAGACCAACGGAATATTCCATGAAATAATTAATCTATTTCATGGGATGCTTTTTCTGTAAACAAGTTCCTAAATTGCCTTATTAAAATGTTGGAAACTTTCAATTGTTGAAAGTGAAATAAGTAAATAATTATTTATCAGGCCTTCCAGTTTGGAGCTACATGGAAAAAAAATTCCGTTGAATTACATATTTATAGAAGTTAGAATTAGTCGCTCCTGCATTTCAAAAATAGAATAATGAGTAGCAGGAAAATCGTTGATAAAATTGACACACTATTTCAGGAACATTCTTTTCCCATCAAAAATTCTGCAGAATTATGTTTGGCAAAGGTCACAAAGAGTTTCATTCCTATCAATTTTGACTTTTCAGAAAGACCATCATTCAAGAGTATTAAGATGTTTAATTTTTAGAGACATTAAATTCATTATCAATATATTATTAGCTCGATGCATATCTCTACAATTACGATATTTGCAACATGAGCTTCTATATCACTTACATGATATTTCGAAATTTCTGTGATAATTTTTTTTCTTTTACAAAGACCTCATATCCTATGTCATATTTTTCCCACTTCAGTAATCGTTATACAATATTTTCAATCGAATATTATATAAAGAGTATACGCGTTTCATTTATAACCACTTGAAGCTATGATATTAAAGCGAAATAAGCTTCTCCAGAAGAGTTTTGCAATGTCGCTACTTTGATAAATAATATACAATTTTCTAGAAGCCTCGTTGTGAATTTTTTGAAAGGAGAGATATTCCTTCTTATAAAGGAGAGTATTGGTTCTTTAAACACGCTCCATTTAAATACCACATGCTTTATTTCTTGAAGACCATTAAGGGTCTGAATGCGTAAACTGAGTGCTTTTCCTAGTAACCATTCGTTTTATGAGTTTTCGAACAATAAAATGCATCATTTCGGTTCTTTCTTACATTGGGATTATTATTACAAACGTATTTATTCTTATTGCTCTTTTATATGTATAAATAAAAAAAACCCATTTTCTTACGAATAATGATTGAATCATTAAGGACATTTTATGTTATTAGATTAAATACTAATTCGAAGCTCGATATCGGCTTTAAGTTTAATTAAAAATATTCTAAACTTTTTTTGAGTTTTAAATAAAAATGTTTTGTAATCATCTTTTTAAAATGTGTTAACAACGTGATGTTTCAATCTTTTTATTACAGTCCTTTTATCGCATTCTCTTGAGAAAAAAACTCCTTATGCACCAACAAGTACAGCACAAGGCTTACAGAACTGAGTAAAATACTCAACAAAGGGGTGAAGGAAGCTTCAAAATAAATGATACCAATGCAAATTCGAAACAGAAAAGGGCAAAAAAGAAACAAATACGCAATAAATTGGTCACATCCACACGAGCACATGAATGGTTTTAAGCGATGAAGTGAATAAACTAGGGGAATAGAAACCGAAATATATTCAATTTTTTTTTTAAGTTACAGATGCAAAATAACTGGCCACATATACACAAAAAATGGATAATAGCGAGTAATGGAGTAAAAGCTGTACAAGGTGGGAAAAATGAATAAAGAGTAAATCATTCAAAAATCAGAACAGATTTTGAGTATAGTTCGTATACTTATGTGCCATTGCATTTTTGTGCTGAATGAAGTCTTACTTTCAAAAAACATTACGTTCGAATTAAAGGTGCTATATATTTAAAAAATTATGTAAGGGACATTAGATATCAAAAGTGGTGGGAAAACATCACCAGTATACATTTATAGCTTCGTCGAGTTTGGAGGAGGGGAGGACCTCATCGTCGCCTGAATGTGATTACTTTGCAAAAGTAAAGTGAAATATGCTCTATCAATTGTTGCTCATACCTCCGTGGTTGATGAAAGTGACGGATCTTGTCCAAGAATGGCTGTTTCGATCATATCTCAGATGCACGTGGTTCATGTTCAGAGGAAGGACTCATAGCTTGGCCAACACTGTACCTCAGCCACCTGTCAGTATAACAAAACAAGATGTAGAGATTATTGTTTTTTCTCCTAAAATGTATAGTTTAGAAAGGCAATACTGTCACCTTGTACGTTGCCATCTCGGATTATTAGTTTTCAACAGAAATTTAAGCACAGTTTTCGAAGAGACATGTTAAACTATACTATCTCGACTGATCTTGACCATGAATGGCTATTTCGATCATATCTCAGATTTGACCACTTGGTTCTAATACACAATCTATGTTGCCAAATCATGTGCCAACATAAAATAAATGTTAGTTATTAAAAATAATAAGTATATATAAATATTAGTTTTTAAGAAATATTGTATGCAAACATAAAAGTAATGAATTGTCAGAATTAAAAAAGACAAATCACAGCTGCGTCATTATTTTAGTTTTACAAAATCAATTCTAGCAAATATCAATCATGGCATTATGTAACGAATAAAATTAAAAATAATAATGTCGCGAAAACCGCAACCTTCAGATATAATGTAAAAGTTTCTACTTCGTTCTAAATGCAACCGTAGACAAAGGATCCGTGAAGGTAACCGAATCGACACCTAAAGGATACTGAACAATCAGGAAGAAAAGGACACAGTGATACTCCACTGCGTTCATTCGTCCGTTAATGAAGACGTACATGACAGAGAGACAACTCTGTTCATTGGAGGCTACATTTTTCTTTCAGCCCACCTAAACACGGAAGAACTTGCCCGTTTCTCAATGGGTAAATAAATCTTGTTTCGACCAATGGTCATTGATAACTTCGATTGGATGTCTCGTAATAGAATGTTTTAACGTAGGGTATCTTTCTCTGTGATGTCAGGAAATGCTTTGCAATTTCCGCATGATTTTAAAATTAGATTGAAAAAGAAAGTTAAAACATCTATTTGATATTGTATTTTAAATAATTCGCTTTATGAAATCGATTTAAGGTATCCGACTAGGTTGAAAAAAGCGATTTTCGAAGAAAAATTCAAAAACTTTTTTATGATCTAAAAATAAAGCCACAACTTTTAAGATTCTAAAACACTTTTTCTTTTTATTCTTATTCCTTTAATATTTTATTCCTTGATATTTATTTGAACTAATGAGTAATTATATTTTTTAAATGCGTTTTCTGAAAAATGAAAATTTCACTAAGAATTGTCCGCAAAAAATGTGATATCTCCAAAACAATTCATTGAAATTTCGTACACATGTGTAAAACACCTTTGAGGTGTAATAGATCGCAGATTTTATGATAGCTTTATTGAGTCATGTTTTACAGTCACTTTAAGTTCGAAGTGTAGGATAATTTTGGTGAAAAATCAATGACGCCAACTTTGAATGTTCATAAAATATTTATTTATTAAAATTAATTTTATCTTGTGGTCTATTTCTAAATAGTTTAAGAAGTACGCATGTGAAATTAAAAATAAATATGTCCCATATTTTTCAATTATGCTGTTTTTCTTAACAATGAAATTTTTTATTCCATTGACGTTATAATTCATTGTCATTACTACTATATTATTTTGGTAGAATATATCAGTTTAAAGAAGTGGCATTATATGATAATTTTTTTTGGTGTTATGAAATAAATAAAAGTTTTAAATATGCATTTTAGATATTGTTGCATCAAAAGCGCTAATGTACTGCTGGACAACCATGGAGGTTTGGATATAGGAATATCCTCATAATCTAATTACAAGATTAAAATAAACTGGTTAAATAGCAGCCTTTTCTTCTCCAAAACATTTTTAATATTAATTTATAGAACATTTAAAGAAATATATCAGTTTTCATAAGCTTTTTTTAAATATTTATAACTTTCTAAACCTATTAGGCTATTTACTAGACATGTCTGTTTCAAGATATAATAAATTAGATGTACTTGATACATGTAGATGATAAATTATTCTAAACATGGAAATATGTACTGCACTTTATAGCGAGTAACATTCGTTACAGCGACGGTATACATTTTATCACATCTTTATTTTATGGCCTTGAAATCAAATTTTATTTATGCATCGTTTTCTTAAATATGAATTTAACATTTTTATTTCGATAGGTATTACGGACTTAAATAATACTTTTTGATCTTGAAAATGACATAATTTATTACTAGCAAATGGCAAACATAATGCAATGTATCAACAAGAACATCAGGTAGATGATATTCTGATCCGAAGAAAATGAAAGAAAAAAACCCTTCAAATACAAACTTTCCTCCTCGGTCTTATCATTACTAGTAGCCTAAAGGGAATACAGAGGCTAATCCAATCTAACTCCACCCTCCTAGAGGTTACTCATTAGTTGAAAGAAAGGACCCTCAGCTGAGTTCATTCGCCCGTTAATAAGGACATACGTGACACAGACACGATTTCATTCATTGGGGGCAGGTTTTTTCATTCATTTCACCTCAACGCGAAGGAACTTCAGTCTCCCTTAATGATTTATGGATAAATACCTTGTTGTGGTCGACGGACATTGATAACTAGTTTTGGGTGGCATGTTTTATCAAATGCTTCTGCGGGGTTCATTGGGTTTTAGTGGAGAGAATGGCGCAATGAGAGTACGATTTATTTGGGTAGAACAGTTTTATCTGATGGATTGCATTGTAAAGATTTGAATGAAATGAATAATATTTAATGGCGGAGTAAATTGTAATGATTTTTAATGATCCGTTAAAAATCTCAGGAAAAATCTGCATTACTATTTCGGGATAGCTGAATACGTATTTAGGGAGTAATAAAATTCATTTAATCATTTTGGATTGGCTCTATAGTTTTGCTATTTCCATTAAAGTACTTCTAGAAATTCTATTGCATGACGAAGACGAAACAAAAAGAAGAAAATAAACGCATGATTTTGTTTCTAGAAAATAAATAAAGCGATAAAGAATGCTACATACTTCTATTCTAAAGAAACAGATTAATAAATGAATAATAAAACAATGAATTAAAATACCTGATTTTGATATTCGAAATGAAAAAGAAGATTTAAGAATTTTTAATGCGTAAATTGTATATTAAAATAATTCAAATATAACTTATAATTAAAAAATAACTAGCAAGTATTTTATCATTACGAAATTCTAATTATTTTTCTGAATATTTCTTCAAATTTTAGTATGCCAGGTTATAAATATAACAAAATTAATTCCTGTCACAGGACTTTTAAAATGACATGAACTACTAAATTCTAAACTTCACCCACAAAAATATTTTACATCGTTCCATATCCCGGCCACCATAACTAAATGCATATTTTAAAGTTATCGCACAAATTCTTAAGACAATAAACATAGAAAAACTGCTGTTTCAATTTGAAAAAGGATATGCTTGAAAAATATGAAAAAAAATACATTATTAGACAGAAACAAAATATTAAGATAAAACCTAATTAATTTAACATTTTTATCTCGTTCTAGTGAAACTAGTGCGGAAAGAACTCGACTTGTTTCTCTCTAATCTTAAGTGCATAATTTGTTATCCTCTGAATTACAGGGTAATTAATTATACCTTCGAATCTAATAAAAAAATTCCTCGTTTAATAAGGAATGGAATGTGTGAGGGTGGTTTTGGTAATTAAGGGGAAGGTAGACCTTGAAATTGGCAAATATTGATCAAAATATAGAATTTTTTGTTATATTAAGACGTCGCTTACTTTACTGAACCATATGCACAAAACCGCATGTCTATACATTAATTTATTAAAAAGTTATGGGCATTTAAAAAAAAATTTAAAGGTACCCAAAAATGTAAACAAATATGTCAACAAAAAGGAAACACGATTTGTTTTACATTTTATTTTATTTTAGAATTAATATTTTTACGTTTTAGCTTTCGTGGATTTTAACTGTAATTGTTAACTGCTGTTTGCCGTGTTTGTTTACACTTCTACCTCGTGTTTTACGAGTTGACGTGTTGTTATCTTCTATAATTATTTGTGTTTCCTGCTTGCTTCCTGGTATCCTCTGAAGTGATTTTGTTTTGCTATAAAACCCTGGTAAATAATAATACTTTATTCTTTGTGTATATTTTATATAATGGATACTGTTAGTCTACGATATCGTAAATTGAAAGGTAGGACATTAAAACAGAAACGTATGTGTGCTTCCAACATAAGCAAGAGATGGATAAAAACTAAAGTAGATAATTCAGATATTTTAGTGTGTGCTGAAAACTGCGTAAGCAATGAAGGTAGCGAAAAGAAAAAAATCTATAAATGTAAGTGCCACAAAATTGGAAGTGTTGCCTTCTACCTCTGCAACAACAAGCATTGCTATTGAAAAAGATTCTTGTGTCATTATGAATAACAATATGTGGACTTCCCTTCTGTCCAACACAAAATGTGATGAATGCAATATGTGTTCTTTGAATGTTAGATCTAATGGAACTTATGGCTTTTAATCATAAATAGAACTAAAATGCAAAAACTATGAGAAAATATTTAATTCCATATTTTCCAACCCTCGTGAAAATATCGATAAATGCGTTGAAGCAAATAAAAAGCTTTTTGAAGCTTTTTTGAAAATTGGAAAAGCCACGAAGCATTGGAAGTTTTTTCAATGGCTATTGCCATTCATGCAATGGATAAAAAAACATTTTCAAAATGTTTACATAAATTGTATGAGGAGAAGCAGAATTATAAAGATGACATTCTTCAAGTGTCTCGCAAAATTATCGCCAAAAGCATAATGAGTTAGCATCACCATCTGACAAAAATGATGATATTATTGATATCACAGTCTCGTATGATGGCACATGGAAGAATCGTGGACATACGTCACTTTATGGTATTGGTATAATTGATGATACTTTGACTGGTCTCGTCATTGATTGAGAGATACTTTCGAAATATTCTCCTAAATGCACTACTGCAAAAAGGGATGCAAGCATGTCTTAGTGCTCTCTATTGACATCAAGGGAGCCTTTGACAACTTGCAACATCGAGCCATACTTAAGAGTTTGGATGCCAGCGCTTGCCCAGTTAACATAAATAGACTCTTTCACAGCCTTCTTCAAAATAGGAAAGTGACACTACTGACCCCACAGGGTAGGGCTACAAAGGATAAAAAGTAAGGCTGCCCTCAAGGTTCGTGCAGTGGCTCGGCCCTGTGGAACCTCGTAGCCAACGAAATACCCAATCAAGTCTGACCAGATAACGTTCATATACAAGCCTTCGCAGATGATTTTGTGCTGGTCATTGAAGCGGATACAGATAAAAGCCTTGTAGCAGACACGCAAAGTGCAATAGCCCAATTCAGCTCCTGGTGCTCAGAAAATGAACTTGCCATTTCAACAGAAAAAACAAATTATATCTTATTCAGCAAAATGGTAAGAAGTCCTAAGATCACATGGAACGGATATAAAATAAATAGAGTTAAATCTTTTAAGTACCTAGGGATACACGTTGATGATCGACTCAACTGGCTGGAGCACATTAATAAGCAATTAGAGAAAGCCAATAAAATGCAGCAAAACCTCAAAAGAATCGCAGGTGTCAATTGGGGAATCTCTCAGATACACAGATGGACTCTCTATAAAACGGTTATTGAGAGAATGCTGGCCCACGGATCGTCAGCTTGGTGTCAAAATCCAACATTCAAAATGAAGAGGAAACTTTCTTCGATTCAAAGGCCATTCCTACTCCATATATCGGGAGCTTATTGCACCACCCCAACGTCAGCGTTACAAACTATACTCGGCATCTCACCCCTACACATGCAATTACAGTTCGAAGCCAGGTTTACAACAATTTATCGCCTAAGAATCCCTCTTCCCCCTATCATTACAGATATCCAACCGCAAGATCTGGAAATGAAGGCAACAGGCTGGTCCACTCATCCTTCAGAGCATCTCAAACCAAACCAAATCTCTTTTGAAGACGGAGAAGCATATATAGCCCGAAAAGACATTACAAATATTTTCACAGATGGCTCGAAAACCGAACACGGAGTTGGAGCTGCCTTCTGCGTCTTGACCAATGGCATCTGGGCCTACCAGTGGTCTGCTAAACTCAACTACAACAACACCGTATTTCAAGCTGAACTCACTGCACTTCACGAAGCAGTAATATACGCATTTCATCTGCCGAACTACAATACCTCTAAAATACGCGTAGACAATAGAGCAAGTATCATGGAATCTTCCAATTCAAAGAGCACAAACGAAACAGCAAGAAAAAATTTCAAAATCCTCCTTTCAAATCCAAGAATAAAAGTCTCTTGGGTTAAAGCGCATGCAGGCAATATAGGCAATGAGAGAGCAGACCAACTGGCAAAACACGCAACACAACATGGGCAACCCTATTCACATAATAAGCTTCCTAAACCGCACATAAAAGGCCTCCTCCGGAAGAGGATGATTGAGGAGTGGCAAACCTTATGGAAGAATGGCGATACAGGCAGGAAAATCTTTAACATCATGCCCTCAGTTAGTCTCCGCCCCACTAACTGGATTAGAGAGGATGTTATCTTCTTCTCTCAACATGGACCTTTCCCTGCCTACCTCAAAAGGTTTCACCTGTCTGACAGCGATTATTGCAGTTGTGGTGGAATTGCCACGGCACTTCACTTCGCCACGGAATATATTTGTACAGTGTCTTGGCATATGAGGAAGCCAGCGCCAAACTTCGAACAAGAATGGCTGAAAAGGGTCGTCAATAACCTCGTCTCCAGGCATAAAATTCGTGGGATTATCAAACTCATTAGCGAAAACAGAGATATTTTCCGGCCTCCCTAGCCTTCAACTTTCAAGCGAGCTGAACTTAGTAGCTCAGTTACCGGACATTCCCCCCTTCAAATAATAGAAAGGTATAACATCATCTGAAGAAAAGACTATTACGAACTTATAGTGTAAAAGTGAAAATGCCTGTGCTGTACATAGTGTATATATTTCCTTCTTTTTGTTTATTTTGTTTTTCTTAAATAAAATTCCCGTGTCTTGCCCATCAAACCGTTCACTGATCTGTCTGGTTATGGGTACGGGGGTAAGAGACGGCGTTCTGTTCTGCAAAAAGGGATCTTGGAGAACACAGTGCTGATTTCTCCATATCGTACAAAGCATACAAGTCAGGATGCAGCGAAAACTATGTGGTATCATCAAATCTCGTGGAAGTTACAGCTGCAGAAATTTTATGGAAGAGATCACTTGAAAACTATGGTATGCGCTACATGAGTGTTCTGTCAGATGGTGATTCCAAGACAGATCAACATTTATTAGAATCAGATGTATACGGTGACAGTACGAAAATTTCTGAAGAAGAACGTCTAAATCATGTCGCAAAGAGACTTGGGACGGGCTTCGCAATAAAGTGAAAGAGTGGCGACGTAAAGGTGTCTCAACTGTTGGTCGCAAAGAGGGGAGCTTGAAAGAAAGCACTATACTAAAACTTGCAAGTTTTTATAGGAAAGCTATAAAAGACAATGTCCCTGATGTACAGAAAATGAAAACTGCAATATTTGCTTCATTGTTCCACAGTTCATCGACAGACAAAGCACCTAAGCATAATAAATGTCCAACAGGCTTGATATCATGGTGCTTTTATCAGAGGGCAATGAAAAGCCAAAGTCTCGTTTGTCAATGAAGACAAAGTTGTCAGAGCAAGTTCTGAAAAAAATACTGCCGGTGTATCAAAGACTTGCAAACAATGATCTGTTGACAAGATGCGTCTCGGGAATAACCCAGAATGTAAATGAGAGCAATCATAGTGTTATTTAAAACAACTGCCCAAAAGAAACTTTTGTTTCGAAAAAGCGTCTCGAATTGGCAGTAATTTCTGCCAATTTTTCTGGAAAAGAATTTCGAAGAAACTATCTAAATCTAATAATAATACAAAAATCATTGAAAAAGAAGGCGAAACGGATGGTTCTGGCACATTTTAATTTATTTTTGTTGTCAGCAAATAGTTATTTATATTAATTTAGAAAACACATGTGCCTGAAAATTTTAACGCGCCAAATGCTTTGTCTGTCGATGAACTTTGGCACAATGAATCTACAGAAATCATTAAATATTTTTCCCTCTTCAAAATTCATTTTTAAGTGGATAAAATAGCATAAATAAGTCTAGCTGACTAAAATGATTAGTATGGTATAAAGAGAGCAAGTATCAAAGGTAAGTGTTCACATATATTTAAAATGTCTTTTCCTCAAAACTATATTTTTTCAGATTTACGTGTCTTCATGCGTCTTAATTTTTTAGTAAATCTTATGAAATTTCTAGTACGGTATCCTGATAGATACTAAAATAAATATTTGTATCAATTTTATGATCTGATTTCATTTAGATAGTAAAAAGTCAGTTTCAATTTATTTTTGTTGTGAATAAATAGTTATTTATAATAATTTAGAAAACACACAATCCTTAAAATTCTAAAGCGTCAAATCAAGACTTTCCATGTAAACATTTTTTTCTCTTCAAAATCTACTTTTAATTGAATAAGATAGCATAAATATCTCTCTAATTTAATAAAATGAATAATGTATGGTATAAAGAGAGCAAGTATCAAAGATAAGCGTACACATATATTTAAAATGTCTTTTTCTCAAAACTATATTTTTTCATATTAACGTGTCTTTAAAATACTCCATGTGTCTTAATTTTTTAGTAAATCTTACGAAATTTTTAGTACGGCATCCTGATGGATACTAAAATAAATCTTGGTATCCATTTTATATTTCGACTTCATTTAGATAGTTAATATTCAGTTTATTTTGAAAAATTTAAAATTTTGATGAAAATGAAGTAAACAAAAAATATTTCCTATAAATTAACTAGTCAATGAAATAGCAAAATAATACCCTGTTATGCTGGAAATGTACTTTTGAGTAATAATAATGTGAAATGAAGTGAAAAAAATTGGAACGCTTTAAAAAAATTTAAAAAAATTATTATTTTTTAATTTTTAAATGAAGTTATTGTGTTAATTTTTTTAAAAAAATATATTCCATTTAGTAATGTTGAAATAGATATGTCCACAAATTTTTAGAACTCTAAGTCAGTAATTAAGTAAAAAGCTATATAGTGTCCATCGTCCCCTTCAATAGGTTAGAAGAGAAAGTAATTAATAAATAGTATTTACTTTAGGAATATTTCAAGAATAATTATTCCTTTAATAGCAATTGCTTGATAATTTTAAATGTGTATAATTATCTGATGACGAACATTTTTAACGTAATATGTAATTAATAGAAATAATTGTTCTCCAAATAAAAGGAACTTTCTGAAACTTTCATTTTAACTAATAATTGGAAACAATCAGCGTTGTGTAGGAGAACCTTTCCTTTATGATTTCATTTATTTTCATGATACGTTTTATTAAGGAAGTTAATAATTTAGACAAGAATATTTTTAAGGAATATTTAAAAATATAGTAATTACCGAAACCACCACTTTTCAACTAAAATTTAAAAACAATAAAATATTCCATTTTTATTGCGAAGAAATATTTGAAGTCGCGCGTAAGTTTTGTCCTCTTTTGAAAACTGGAAACTGAGCGTTTCCATGCATATGTGTATATTAAAAGTTCCCTTTTTCATAAGTCTATAGAACTTTATTACTGTTTTTACATTAATAATTCCCAGTGTTTATCGAGAAAGTGCTTCTAAACTAATTCGTCTTTCGATTTCTCTGCGATACCACAATGTACAGGGACTTTGTTCACATTTAATCTGGCGTCCTAAGTTAAATGTCTCACAATGGCGTGATGAAGAAGTTTTAAATTGTAATAACAATTCCCACGTTGGCCTTGTATTAAGTTACGAGAACTTTCTCGCACAACTTTGTCATGATGTGTTCTTATGAGATCTTTTACAAGTAACCTTCATATAGCTTTGAAAAAATTACCAAGATCTGAAAAATGTACCAAAAGGACTTAATATTAAAAGTATCTCTCCCACTTCCTCAACCTACACCTTTGTGAGTCTTTAAGATTCTTGATGCAGGGGCATGCGGAGATGTCAAATTTAAAAAAGGATTAAAATCACATAAAATCTTAACATTTAAAATACATTTATGAAAAAAATGATAGTGATGATCGTTTACAGTATTAACTATGGGTACAGTGTTAGTGATATTGTTTTGAGATATTTCTTGATTGTTCATTATATTTTATAAACAAGTCACAAGAGAAGATATTTAAAATTGACGATTAAATAACTTCAGTAATAAATTGTTCCGTTCATTGCTTATCATGATCCCTTTTCTTGTGCGTCATGGATTTCAAACCATGTTGGATTAGAAACAGCACCGCATTTAATATTCATCATGAACAGAAATCTGCAAACCTATCAAAATTTATTTCTTTCATTTCCTTTTTATAATGCGAAATAGGTTCATATACGTTTAAGAATTGGCCCAAAATTCGTTCCTTAGCTACTTTCAGGTAGATTCCTTATAAGGTCTACCTGTCTCACAGTCCTGTTTGCTTATTCCTGGCGTTGGTAAGCCTTTTTCTCTTTCATTGTTTCGTGAATACTACTGTATTATTTTTATTCTAGGTCTTTTGTATTCGGATTTTTTACTTTCGATTTTTTAAATTATCTTCATTATATTTGTCTTTTATTCCAGAATTTTTCCATGTTTAATTGTCTTGTGCTTTCTGAGGGGATAGCGACAATTTTTTACGGTTTTCGTATGTCGTTAGCAGAAAAAAGCACTTATTAATATCACAGGCGGGCTTCTCTTCCTGACGAGTGGCTCGCCATGATATTTTTCAATTTACTAAAATGTTTGTCTATTTTTTGGCCAATGTTTCTTGTTTGTATAAATATATATATATAACGCTTTTGCCATGTTTTCTTGTGAATACGATAATTGGAGTAATTTTGATTTGATTTTAACCAGCGTGGGATAGGCTGTAAGGATAGTGAAAATCTCGGTCGAGTTCGTAGAGCGGCCATGCAGCTGAGAGGGGTGGAAATGGTCGGGAGTTGAAATTTTAATTGCCTCATAATTCCTTTACAATTGAAAATAGAAAGAAAATTTAAATTAGGCGAATTATCGTCGTATGATAACGAACAATTTTTCCATTTAAACTCTTTCGATAGCAACAATTGCTTAGAAGTTATCAAAATTGATTTTCCCTCCCTTCCCCTCCTCTCCCCTAACTTAAAGTATCTTCTCATCTATGCATGTTACCCCTTGCTGGAAAGGTCTTATCATTTGCATCTCGTCATTCTTCCACTCTGTTCCATTCTTTCAGCTCTAATCCTTATGAAAATAGAGAGCGAAATGTTCTTTTCCTTATATTCGGACTAAAGGAATTTACCTTTTCCTTCGCCGACAAGGATCTTTTAGTTAAAAATAGTGTTCGAAACAAAATGATCACATTGATGATTCTCCAATTGTATACATTAGATCTCCATAATTGCCTCGTTATAATCAGGAGTCAACATTGAAAGAAAGAACCCATTCTTTCATTTCCCCATAATCATGACACGGGTTATGTCTAGATTACACTAGCCAACATAGAATGTAATTACTTAACTTAAGACTTTACATTTGTAAGCTAATCAACGAATTTACTGTCCAGTAAATTCTTTTCTAAAAGATTTATATTGTGCTTTTAATTCTTGTTAACTTGAGTCAGTTAATTTGAGTACAAATGAAACAATATCTCCAATGAAAGACATCAAAAATATAATAAAACAATAATTCTTTAAATGAACATTGAAAAGCTGCTTCTATATTTTATACAGAGTAAATTTTGAACACTCTCTTCTTTTCGGCAAAACAAAACAAAAGAATTTTATTCTTGTTACTTAGAGATAAAGAATGTCTTAGTTAAAACAATAAATAATCCTTATATTTAGCATTTGCATTTTTTACAGGAGAAAATTATTTTCTTTTCCTGTCTGCTCTTTATACAATGCATTTCCGTATTTCATTAAAATATGACAAAATATTATTTTAAGTAATAAGTAAGAAAAAAAAAGGATTTTAGTCTTGTTGCTCGGAGAGAAAGAATACCTTAGTGAAAACAATAAATTTTCCTTATACTTAATTCTTCCATTTTTTTTAACTGAGAAAATTATTTACTCTTCCTGTTCCTTCTACCATACAGTCCAAATTTCATTAAAATATGACAAACTATTCTTTTATGTAATTTTCATCTCTGTTTTTGATAATTACTCATTAAGAAACGAAAACGACCGAGTGTGTGGACTAAAATGTAAAATTAGCCGAGTAAACATCACGCTTCCTCTTACTAATCACCTTCATTTTCTGTACATTTTCGAAACGAGAATTGTTTATGTTGTTATAATTCATTTAAGATACAATATACTATATGTTACTTTTTTATTGAAAGCATTAATAATGATAATGATCTTGGAAAAGAAGGAAGAATTTTGCACCGTTTCGAACAAAAATATAATTGGTTGCATGTTCTAACATTTACAGCATTTAGTCAAATTAAAGTAAACTTGATGAACGAATATATTTTGAGAACAATATATAAATTTTAGCAGATTTCAAATATTATAAATTTTTTTTATATAGTTGAAGGTGCTAGCCGCTGGAAATAATTAATACTCGGAAATTATTTCTTTTGTTTCGACAGACGTAATTCGTTTGTTGTAATAAGTGTTTTGCTTCATTTCGCTTAAATACTGTTTTTATGATGATATAATTATAACAAGTTATTACTATATTTGGAATTTTTTCAAGTGATTTATGCTATTATTGTATTTTCTGAAATTTTTCAAATGATTCACTTTAATTTCAGAATGATTTGCATTTTCTTTGATTTCTAGGAACATTAATTATTTGTAAAGCGTTTTTAACTTTATTCTTTTCTTTCTGATTCTACACATTCTAAATAATTTCAATGGAAGAAAAAAATTTCAAACTGATGAAATAGTTTATGTATATACATATAAATCTATTTGAGCATTAAATAATGTATTTGTTTTTTTTTTCTTTTTTTCCAAAGTCAAAAGAAGTGTATTAAATTATTTATCAGAAGTAAAATGGTATTAGTTTCCATTTTTTTAGAAACAACTACTTCTTTTTAAGCATAAAATTGTCAGAAGTTTCTCACCTGTGTTTTGCTAGAGGATATTCCGTATACTATTTCTTAGAAACAGGGGTTAGGGTACACTGTTAAAAATATCCGTTTTTTTCCCGTACTTTTTCCGTATATTTGACGGTTTAAAGCTGTTTTGTTGACAAAACGGTTTTTCACCGTTTTTCGCTCCAGCCATAAACGGTTTAAAACCGTCAGTTCAAATTCTATTTTTCGTCATACGGTATTGCTTTCCGTACGATAACTTTCCCTTTTCTTAAATGTAATTTTATTGCATTCATTTCATGTTTTTAATAGGGTTCCATCTCCGTAACCTTAAAATACATGTTCTGGCAATAGTTGATTTTTACACCACTAGGTGGCGCCACTAGAGCTATAGTGACTTTAAAACTCAAATAGATTATTTTTTCTTTATTTTATGAAGTCTCCGGTGGTCTAGTGGTTAGAGCGACTGCCGTTTATTTCTATGAACGCGATTTCGATCCCCGGCTCGGAGAAGCTAGAAGTTTTGTCACCATCTTGCATCGAAATCGTCCAAGTAAGTTCAATTAAAAATTATATTAATTAAACTAATTGAAATTAATAATTAAGCCTTGATTAATTAATATTCCTAATTGATAATACACATCAGCACATTTCAACTCAACTCGAACAGAAGGAGAAAAACAACTCAATTCAGTCGATGACGTCACTTACTTTGATGACTTAATTTTAACGGAGAAAACTTGATTTCATACGGTAAAAAACTGTTGTGACTACGGATTTACTTCTTAACTTTTACGGGAAAAACTTGTTCCTGTATGGTAAAAAACCGTTTTGCCTACGGATTTACTTCGTAACTTTTACGGTTTTGCACAACCAACCCAGTTGCCAGTTTAAAACCGTAAATTTTACGGGATTTTTTTTACAGTGTACTTTTATATCAAATACTAGTTTCTATCGTTCAGTTTGTATTCATTAAGAATTATTGAACGGTCCCGACATAGTATTAATAAGTTTGGTATTTAGGTATTTAAGTTATTTAGAACAGAACCACAGTATTAATAAGTTTTGTTAGTGGAATAGAATATTTAAGTTTGGAAATGGCTTTCTTTTAAAGCCACTTACAACAGAAATAAATACAAGTTTTGACATTTTGTGCACATGTTTTTGGAGCAATTGCCATTATTTAAAATAGTTAACGATACCGATCGTTGAAAATAAATAATACTCGAAAATTATTTCTGTTGTTTAGAAAATCAGTTCGTAATGAGTGTTTTGCAGCTTTTTGTGAATATTGTAAGTTGTTGTTTTAACAATAATACGTTTTTACTATACTTTTTGAATTTTTTACAATGTTTTATCTTATTATTCTATCTTTTGAATTTTTTTACGATGAATCCCTTTCTTTTCAGAAGTATTTACATTTTCCCTGACTTATAGGAATATAAATATTTGCAAAGTGCCATTCAGCTTCTCCTTTTCTTATTGATCGTACATTTTCTAAATAATTTCAATACTAGAAAAAAGTTTCGAACTGTTGAGAATAGCGATGCATATAAGAAAGAAAATTGAGCATTAAATAAGTATTTATCATAAATTAAATGTCATTATTTTACATTTATTACAAACAACTACTTTTTTAAGTATAAAATTGCCAGAAGTTTTCGTAACTGTTTTTGCTGAAGGACATTTCGAATACCTTTTCCTAGAAACATAGGTTATGGAATTTTTTTTATAAACTACGAGTTTTTATTGTTCAATTTGTATTGGCCAACAATTATTCAACGGTACTATATATTTTGAAGAGGATAATAGAATCAATATTTTTGCAAATCAGGAAGACCGAAATTTTTATAAAATACATCGCTTATTGGCAGTGGAGCTTTTTTATTTGAAAATAGATATTACTGTTAAAAATTGACTAATTTCAACTAGTTTCTGGTTCCTTCAAATTACATTAAACGAATATAATTAAGATTTTATAAAATTTAAAGAAACTAAAAGAATAACAGATGAAGCACTGAAAAAAATAAAAAATAAAGTTCAGTCAGGTAATTTTTTTGATACCATTCAAAAAAATAGTTTATGCTACCTATTAAAAATTATTCATACAGCAGCTTAAAAACAATCGTCATTTATAATTAACGGTTTTAAAATGTTTTTCCTTATTTTGTTCTTAATGTATAAGAATTATTTCATTTTAATAGAAGCTCATTCATATATGACAAAAAAAAGTTACAAAGAATCCACATGTAACACAATAATTGATATTTTAAAATAAATTATTGTACTTGTTTCAGACATTTTTAGGAAGCTTTTCCTATCCCCTAGTATCAGGATCTTTTCGGTTGTTTATAAACTACGTTCTACTGCACAGCATATACAGATAATATCTACGCAAAGCAATGTTAAAAAAATAGGGAGTAACTGATGAATACACGAAAGTACGTCTCACGTATTCGATATAGGGAGTACAGGAGTCAGTGGAACTATAAGTATCAAGGATAAGCAAGCCAACAGCTATGAAGCAGACAAAAAAGAAAATCTGGACCTTTGGATATCCTCGTATAAGAAGTAAGCAGAGATCTAAATCCAAAGAGTCAGCAGAAGCTCCAAATCACGTTTGTGGTCGATTTTCTATTTCTGCCTCGCTCCTAACTTCTCCATACAGATGCGGAATTAGACGAAATTGCCTATACTGGATAAAAAATTTAAAGAAAGTGGAATAAATGGTAAAGCACTATGGAAGTATGTTCGAAATTGCATAACATGTCATTTCAAATATTCGTCTATGTATTTACTATGAAATAGCCAAAATAGTGCTGCCGGGATCTTCGCGTCTAAATCTTCTAAATTTTTTCCGAACTTTATGTATTCATTTTTCTTGATTCAGTCTATTTCTTTCAGCCATGAAAGTTCTGTGTTTAGGACTAAAATATTTTTTTACTCAAAAAGGCTTTTGTAGTTAATCTCGAAATCAACGAAACGGATTTCAACAACTGCCTTTTAAAGCGAAGTTGCCTGCTGTTAAATATAATTGAAGTACTTTCTCGCACTTTTAACATTTTAAAAATGTTAGGATTGACTATCGAGAAATAAGAAGGCGGTAAGAATGAGAAATATTGAGTGAATTGCATATGCGCATCAAGATGAAATAAGATTTTAGCTTTCATTTGTAATCTTAAGTAGGAATTACAGGTCAAAAATATTTTATTTTTTAGATAACTAATTTTTTTCTTCATTATTGAAAGAATAAAATGCGTCACTTAACAATAAATCAAATGCATCGCTAACTTAATGTTTTTGAATTAAATTGAGTCTATATAAAACATGATCAAAATCAGTGCATTTTTTCTCGTAAACAAATAATGCGTTAATTCCGTCGAGAAATTATCATTCATTAAACGAAATTAAGCAATCAGAGTCGAGTTCATTTCCTCAGAAATTTCTTTTCTAGTTCTTTCTAGTAATGTAACAGTGTTCCAAATATTTATGAGGAACTGCGGTAAATCAAAATCAGTAACGTATGGAAATGTTACTTGTTTAGAGTAATTTACACATGCAAACTCGATAATAAATTTTCATAAAAGCAAAATTACAACGAAATTGTTTAATTAAGTTAAAAAACTGAGATTTATGTTTAATTTTGAAATTAAACCATCTATTTTAATTAAATAACTATTTTTTATGCAAGCCTGATATTACAAAGAATTAATTTTTTTTTTATTAAATGTGGAACATAATTGTGTGCTTGTCATTTATTCATTATTTCTATTAACATAATAATAGATATGTTTAAATGCATCAAAACGTTTTATATACCTTCTGATAATTAATTAAAACCAACTCAAATTAGAAGACTGGTGCCAACCAGAATGTGCCTTAGCTGAGCAGATAATATTTCTGCTCCATTACATCAATGCACGATTTCGGCCACTTTACATTATGAGCTGAGAAAGTATGGTGATTCCTTGTTAGAATTTAATATTTACTTTTAATATTCAAAATACAAGTAATCTATTAGTACAGTTATTCTAAACTGCTTAGATATATTTAAATATTATTTTGGATCAAACTGACCATTCATATGAACTACGTCATAGATCTTTCAAATTACCATTCAAAGCAATATCAGCATTCCTGAACAATACGTACGTATTGTAACAATTACGTAATTAAAATTTTCATATTTTCACAATATCTAAAAGAAATCTGAGACTCACTCCTTAAATTTCAGTTATTATCCTATTTTTCTTCCTAGAATTCTATACATTTCCGTAAGCATCTATCACTTTTCTTGATTACCTCGGATGAAATGGCATTATTATTAGTTGATTTTAAACATAGTTCGTGGATACATGGGTTCTCTCTGAATTGCCACCACTAGGGTGTCCCTTATTTTTTAACTTTTAAATTTTTAAATGACCGACTCCCAGTTTGGTTCCATTTACTTCAAGATCAACCCATAAAAAGTTGTGGGTCACTAAACCTCTTTTAACCCGTGCCGACTTCGAGAGAGAATGGGAATGATGAAAGCCATTATCTGGCCTTTTGTTTTGGCGGAGGTGCCTTTCTGTCTGTTGTTCGTCTGTTGGTTTTCAGTTCTTTTTTTAACTTAAGGGAAGTAAAATTAAAATGTCATTGAAAGTGCCAATCTAACAGTACGTGAATGTATAATATTTTGGCAAAATGCAAGAATCCCCTCAAAATCTATGCAACGTTGCATAAAGAAATTGACTGACATCTATGCATCATGGTGGACTCTCCAAAAGAATTCAAAAAAGAAACGGGACATTTTTAGGAGACGTTAAAAGGAATTTGAAGAATATTTTGACAATCTTTCTACATTGCTACTGCCGACGCATTTCAATTTATAAAAATTGAAGAACACAAAGTATTTTTAATGAGACAGAGAGAGCCAGGAAGAGTAGGTTATTTTTGAGGGACAGATAAAAAGCTTTCCGTAAAAGAAGAAAAGGTGCTGGAAAAGAAGGAAATAGAGGAGAAGAGACGAGAAAAGAACCAATTTTTAGCCTCTACAAGTTATGTGCCATCATCTGAGGAATCAATTAAGGAATTATTCCCCTCTGATGAAAGTAATGATAGTGACGTTTCTTGCCACTTTCCAGAGAATAAACAAAATCAGGATGTATTAAAAAGTGGTACGAAAAACGTTATTACTCCGAAGTTAGTGGCTTCATTAGATAGATGTCAACTGAGTGATTCTGTTTACATTATTCATGCAGTAGTAGAAGCACTTGGTCATAATACTGAAGAGTTTATTATTAATAAGTCACCAATTCATAGAATCCGACAAATTAAAAGAAAGGAATCTGCCGAATCCATAAAAGTAGCATTTCAAAATGATATTCCTCAAATCCTTACTGTTCACTAGTTTGGTAAGTTATTACCAGCATTAAATGTCAGAGATGCAAAAGAAGAAAGACTGCCAATTATTGTTTCATTTGGTGACAGAGAACAGCTCATTGGTGTTCCAAAATTACAAAATGCAACTGGGAAAGTGCAATCACATGCTGTTTGGATTGTTTTAACACATTGATGTCTGGAAACTAATATGCAGATTTTGTGCAGTGACGCAACTGTTTCAAACACTAGCCGCTTAAATGGTGCATGCATCCTTTTAGAACAAAAACTAAATAGAGAAATGTTGTTTTTCCCATGCCGTCATCGCATATATGAGCTAGTTTTGCGAAGTGAATTTGAAAGCAAAATATGTGAGGTAGCAAAAAGTCCTGATATACCGCTTTTCCGAGACTTCAGAAAAAATTGGAAAAACATCAATATTAATAATATCAAAAGTGGGAAAGAACATGTGGATCGGCATTTTAACGAGACAGAAAATAAAGAAATGTTAGTAATTTTGGAAACGAAATTAAAGAAACAAAAACTGAGAGGCGACTTTAAAGAAATCACCTAACTATGCATAATGTTTTTGGGAGGAGATACTGAAAAGAAATTTAAAATCCACCCTCCGGGTGCGATGCATCAAGCTCGAAGAATGGCAAGAGCAATATTTTCCTTAAAAATGTGTTTGTTCAGATCGCAACTTACACTATCTGTCAAACATGAGAAGGCTTTAAGAGACATTTCATTATTCATTGCATCTGTGTATGTGATACCATGGCTTAATTGCAGCGCAGCTGTAAAAGCATCCAAACAAGACCTCTGCTTTTTAAAATCTTTAAAATCGCACGAAAGGATTGACGAAACAGTTTCAGGAGCAGCCTTAAAGAAGTTTATACAGCACTTATGGTATTTATCAGAGGAAATGTCAGTTTTATCCCTTTTTGAAGAGGTTGTTGATGTACAAGTGAAATTGAAAATTGTAGCAAACATTGATCGTGAGTGTCTACACATGGAACGGATTTATATCCTTTCAGTGCATGAGGCAGCACTCAAATTGTTTGGTCAGTTTTATTATTTTTATTATTTCTATTATTATTTTTTTAGGAATGCTACGTTTGTATTTTACATAAAACATTAGATGATTTTGTTTCTACTAAAAGCAAAGACTTTTTCCATCGCCTTCATGAGGAAACTTGTTTTCTTCAAGAATGCTCTTCAACCTGGGAAAATAATATGTCATATTTGGAAGTCAAACGGAACATTATTGTGTTGAAAGCAGTTAATGACAGCGCTGAAAGAGATGTTAAATTAATGCAGGACTTTAACGAGTTGACGAAGAACAAAAACAATTTGTTCTTCGTTGCGTCCAAGATCATCGCAACTTTTATCCAGATTGCAAAAAATCCACACTAAAAAGAAAATATCCACACTAATTTTAAGTTCTGCAGTGTCAAGCATATAAATGCATTAAAGTATATACGAGTTGGTGATTTATTAAATATAATATTTAATTAATAATGCTGAGTATTTTATTTGTTCCAAATACATCATATCATCTATTGTAACATTGAAAGTTCTGGCTCAGGTCGGCACGGGTTAATTTCATCCTACTGGACTCAAATATTACACGTGAGTTAATCTGATCAAAAGGATCAATTTTAGAAGGCGGCCAAAAAAATGTCAGTATTTTTTTTATCCAAAATAAGGGACACCCTAGCCACCATTGTATAAGATACAGAACATGGAGCATCTAATACACACAGTTTCCTCACCCAGATTACCTATTTTCGCATTCGAGAATTGGCATTTCACATTTCCGCATTTCTTATAAGCTGAAGAAGTCTTAACTGATGTTTTTAATTATATAAATTTTCAGTATGATTTAAAAATTATAAATATAAAAAAATAACTTCAGTGAAATGAAGTTATTTCGAAAATCAACGTCAAGTCGCCAGCGAACCAGTTTAAATAATGACCAAACCCATTTTAATTCAATTTTCACTAGATTTTGGAATTGATAATCAGATCTATTAGAGCCAAATGTTCTAGGAATTAATTTTCTAAAATTCATACGTTAAAGTCAACCAAATTTGAGCTGAAGTGTTCTCAAAGTACTCTGATCTTCATCCTCGCACACTTGTCCCAACGTTCCTTCAGTTATTAGGAACATTCTTCGGACATAATATATGAAAGTGCTGTCCACTGTGCAATAGAGTATAAAATTTCTTTATCAATATAATATTGGAGAACACGTCTCAAAAACAGGTTAAAATTGGCGAGTGTGAGGCCAGAAAATCCTGTTCAATATTCAAGAGCAGTATGACATCATGCTTGGCAATATAATTCCTAATTATTAGTGGCCGATATATAGGGGAACTGTCATGAACCACTCCTTTCTTCCTTATTTTTCAGGGCGTTTCCTTCTGATAAAGAGTCTTGAGAAGTGAAAACTTTTCTGAGTCAAGTTTCTTATTCATAATTTCACCCTATGGGATGGATTAATAGTGAACGAAATTTGTAAAAGAAATTGACCCATTCTATGAGCTGTGGTTTTCTTTTAAAAAAATTATATAATCTAAATGGAGATCTGCAAAAGTCATTCAATTTAATTTTTTCTTTCTTATTTATTACGTATTTTCCGTAGACTTCAGTCAATATCGGTTCCATTTATGTTGCGACAGAAAGGATTTATTTTTGTTGCAATTGCAGAATTAAAATTCGTTTTCATCAGACACTATTTTAAAATTAGAAAATAGTAGAAGTTTTATAAAACTGTAATACATATACCGATTACATAAGGCAATGAGAAAGGGTCATACACAGTATTACTCGTAACTTGGCGTTGTGCTAACCTAAGAAAAGAAATCTCCAGTTAAACAATCTCTAATGCGATTTATATGCAGATTTCCAAAAGTTTCGCTACTCTACCTTTTACACTCCATTCGTATTTAGAATCGGTGGACTAGAACAAAGGAGCGACTAAACTCTTAAACGTACTACTGAAAGAAAACCCAGAGAAGTGAACAAAACTAATGTGTTGATTTTACAACAATGAAATTTTATTGATATCATTTAAATATCTAGTTTTTGCACTTCTTTATTCAGAAGAGATAAGCATGGATATTTTTAGATTTATGAACCTATATATAAGAATTCTAAGGCAGTTTTATTTCCAAAGATACAGGCTTTCTTGCTTGCTAAACAATCAAATCTTCATAAGTCAGTACTTTGAGAATCGAAAAGAATTAAAGATAACTTGAACCCGCTTCCTTCGTGATTTTTTTTCAGTTTTCTTTTTAAAGTAAATGAAGCAATTTAATGATACAGTTTTAAGTTCGTAATTTTATGCTACTCTAATGAAAAGAAAATTATAATTCGGCCGAAAGAACTTGCTATTTCCAATTACACAGATGTCAAACTGGTAACTTAAAAGCCGGAAAAAAGCTACGCTTCCAAATGAAAGCTTTCATGATATATTGATTGAGAGAGTGAATATTTAGAGTCAATGGAAGAAAAACATTATTGATACATTTAAGAAAGACTTTTGAAAACAGAAAGTAGAGATGAGGTGGGAGGAGAGAGAACAATTTTCCAGTGCTGTGATTTTTCTTCTGGGAACCTTTCTTCTTTTTGATTGAAAAGTGATTACTGATGAATGCAAATAATTTTAAAAGTTCTTGAGAACGATGTAAATAAAACAATCTAGATGGCTTCAGTAGTTTCAGATTTCTATTTCAAAATTTATTAGATTTTTCATTTTCTTAATTTCTGTATGAATCTCATTTTTTTGCCTGTTTGCTTCTGAAAATTTAGTCACTATAATTTTCCATTCAATTTCTAATTGAGAGACTCAAGTAAAACCGTCATCTCTGCATAAAATATCAAAATACAATTCATTTATTCGTCGATTGCCTTAATAGTCCAGTAACTTTAGCCAAAAAATGGGTGTTTCTTCGGAAAAATTGTAACCCAAGGTTTTTCTTCACAGAAAGCTTCTTTATGTCATTCTAAATGATATCTCAAAAGTCCCCGACATTCTGTTGTACACTTTCAATATTTTTAGGCGGCGATGGGAAGAAAACTGTGTCGTCGAAATGTGGTCATTTTCTTCGGAAAAACTTTCAAACCAGGCTTTTTTTTTAAAGTAGAGAGCTTTTTTATCTCATTCTAAATAATATCTGAAAAGTTCTACACATTCTGCAGTGCACTTCTCATTTTTATTTTGGGGAATGAAGTAGGGGAGTGTGGAAGAGAAATTGTATCTTAACAATTTGGATAAGTGGGGGGGGGAGGGGGAGAAAATTGTATCTTAACAATTTGGGCAAGTGGGGTATCGTTTTATATGTATTTTTAACGCTGAATTCAATGAAACAGGAACTTCATTGATATGATGAGTATTCTGCAAGTCACAAGAGTTTTTTGTTGAATATAAGTATACAAAGATACACTTTTTCATATTGTATTTATTACAGGTTAATAATAAAATAATTTATTTACCAGATATAAAAAAATTGTACAGATATAGAAGTAAAAACTGAGAAATGATTGCATCAGGTCTATCTCCTTTGTCGTAATGTTTCAACAATTGTTGATTGGGAATAATCAGAATTGTTGCTCCACATGATAAAGTAAATGATTTCCTACAAACTGTACTGAAGCTGAAGGCGATACAAAGTACCTTAGAGCTAATCAAAAATATACCATTGCCGATCAAAATTTACGATAATCGGGGTTTTAAGGATTGAAAAAGATTATTGTGGAACAATCTGATTGCAGCCTAAAAATTATCTCCAATCTGCGAAATTCAGATGTCATGTAGATTTGTGCTAAATATAAGGAAGTACTGCATTCTTGGATGGAGTGGATTCATGGAGCTGTTGACACAACATCAAAACACAACACTACAAATCACGCGTCGTGTACCTACCTTTCATAAACATTCCTGTAAATGTTTAATACCATTCAAACTACATTGCTATATGTTCTCGAAGCTAGTCTCAAACATGACCACGCTACTTGCGTTATATTATTTGATCAACACCTTTACATCAAAACAAATTAAGTCAGTGCATCATCCGCTGAAAACAATGGATCCTCCAAAACAGCTCTGTCTAAATAACTAGGAGGTTTTCATACGTGCATGTCCTTTCTTGGATCGATTGGCTTCATCATGGCCGGGGTAATGGCCTGAAAGCAGTATTGAGTACTATTTACGCTTCTCATTCTTCATGTTCACAGGCCATGTTTACTCTCGAGCTGTCAGAGACTTCTGCTAATAGCTCTAAAATAATTTCCAGTGAAATTAATCTGTCTAGTTAGGAACAACAATTCATGGACGCTTACCCTAATAAACTTGAATGAAGAAACGCTTTCATTTTCAACACAGAAATTAAATGTTTCCGATTAAAAGAGAGAGTTCCAACTTCGAAATTTTGGGTCCAGTATTTGGACGTGCTGTTATTCCTCAAAGAGTTTATTAGAACAGAAAGAATGGGGGAATGAACGGCATATTTGACTGCAATAAAGAAGATGATTCAGTATTTCCATGCCACAGAACATCTTTTTGTACGCCAAAAGTGACTTTGTAGAAGTCTTTGTACAAGATATGGAAAATTTTGGAAATTGATTGATGAATTGATGCAGACACCTTTAAAAAATTTACTGCGGATTTCTTTACTGTTAAGCGATCATAAAATATTTTTAGTGGAACCTCAAGTGATATGGTAATAGAACAGTCGCTCATGGAATCTTCAAAGATGCAAGGAGGCTTTGTGTACGGAAGGAGTACAAAAGAGAGTGTTTTAACTAAGTTCATTGTTGGTTTCTTAAGTGCAAGACATTTCTGAAAGGTTTGAAAACTTTTGTGGAGTTTCCTTTATAAGTGGAGAACAACATATGAATGTATGGGAATCTCAAGTCAAACTGGACCAAGAAGACGACAAGAAATTATAAAACTGGTTTTGCGCTCACAATCCTTTTCCAATTGGAAAGATTGTGCCAGATGTAATATAATTAAGCAGGGTATTGTACGTCTATCTAATAGTCCCTGGGCAAGCAATATACATTTGGTCCATAAGAAAAATGGTGAAAATCGTATGTGCGGCGATTATCGACGCTTGAAAGCGAAGATCGTCCCTGACCGTTACCCAACCCCATATATTCAGTTAGGGCATATATATAACCAAATACCGGTGGAACCTAGTGATATACTTAAAACCGTGGTTATTTCTCCAGTAGGACTTTACGAATACAATTTCATACTCTTTCGGACTTAGAAACGCAGCACAAATTTTTCAGATAATGCTCTAAGAGATCTTGAATGTTATGTTGCATACTTAGATGATATTTTTCGTTTATTCTGAATTTGAGACGCACGAGACGCGCTGCTGGCTGATTTTTTTGAAAGAATGAAAAAACTGGTGCTGATACTTCGTTCCGGTGTGGACGGTTCGAACTGTGATTTTTTGCTCGGTTTTTTGCACGAGAAAGAGTCGCGATGCATAACTATTGATGAAGGAGGAATCCGACCAATTTTGGATATCGCAGGGACCGAACAGATAACACCTTTTAATTTATCTGTATATTTGTTTACGTATTTCATGGCGGACAACAATTTTTTTGCATCCAATTCTTACCCCTTTTCCATAAAAAAAAAGAGAGGAACTTCAGGACTATTTCAAAAAGATTTCTCGGACTTTTTTGAGTTTCTAGGTTAATGCAATATGTGTGTGTTTTTTCTCTCTCGCGAATGTTGATCAACATTAGTGGTTTAAGAAAAGGGGCCCCCTGATAATATCCTGCTAACATGTAGCCTAGAGATTAAGTTAATGTCAATTATTGTTTTTGTGTATAGATATAAATAAATCTTTTAGTTCTTTTTCTAGGAGTAATTTTCTTTGTATTCGTGTCTGACATTGTTAACTCTTCCTCTTTTTTGTATTTATGCATGCTATCTTTCCTTTGTTTTTTTATTTTTAGTAAAAAAAGTATTAATATATATATACGAACGAATTAATTCAACAAATGCATTTTTTAAATCTAATGAACTGC
Source organism: Araneus ventricosus (assembly GCA_013235015.1). NCBI lineage: Eukaryota > Metazoa > Arthropoda > Arachnida > Araneae > Araneidae > Araneus > Araneus ventricosus. The sequence continues at coordinate 469,957 of BGPR01000503.1, read as the reverse complement.
AGTTTTATATATCTAAATGTTTATATATTATATTATATAATATCAAGTTAACAATTTATGTGTTTAAATATCAAGTTAGCAATTTAACAATTATATATATTTAAGTGTTTCAATCCATCAAGGAAACAACTTAACAATTTAGGTATAAATGATATTATATTATAGATAATAACAATTTAGCAATTTATGTGTTTAAGTAAAAAATTCATCAAGTAAACCACATAACAATTTGAGTATATGTGGTATTATATTATATATATTATCAAATTAACTATATAACAGTAGTCTTCTTCAACACAACATCAATCATAAATTTTGAAGATTTAGTTATAGATTACGACGAAATGGCTTGCGCTCAGGAGAACGACGAAATGCTCCGCTTCCTGCTCTGGTGCGACACTGGTCTTAAACTGAAACCGATGAATCTCGGCACCAAAGTAATTAACTCTGATCTTTCTGCTGGTGATATACGACCATATGTTCCTGAAAACGTTCGAATTAGTATTTTTCAGGCACTACATGGACTATCCCATCCTGTATCAAGAACTACACTGGATCTCATTAGGAAACGCTACGTGTGGAAACACATGAATAAAGACATTGAGCTATGGTGCAAATCTTGCATCCAATGCCAACGATCAAAGGTCAACCGTCATACGAAATCTGCCCTTGGAGAGTATGAGCTCTCAAAAGCAAGATTCTCGCAAGTTCATTTGGACATTGTGGGACCATTACCTCCTTCAAAGGATTTTGTATATGTACTAACTTGTCTTGATCGCTTTTCTAGGCTGCCTGAGGCTTTTCCAATGCGTAATTAAACGGCCGAAACAGTGGCTGAAACTTTCTTCACTGGTTGGGGTTGCAAGGTTTGGTGCTCCCGAGATAATCACAACAGACCAAGGTCGACAATTTCAGTAGGATCTATTTCGATCTTTAGCTCGATTCCTGAGAATTCAGAAAACCAGAGCGGTGGCCTACAACCCGAAGTGCAACGACGCTGTTGAAAGATTTCACAGAAGTCTTAAAAGCGCAATTAAGTGTCATGCTACTGAACGCCGGACGGAAGTTCTTCCTTCAGTTGTGTTGGGGATCCGTAACAGTTTAAAAGAAGATATAGGTGCAACGCCAGCTGAGATGGTGTATGGCTGTCCTCTTTGGCTCCCAGGCGAGTTCTTCACAAACGCCTCTGGCAAAGACTTTTCACCACGATTGGATTTTTTACAAAATCTTAGCCTCAATTCTCTCATTTTTTTTCTAACTTCCTTATCTAAGCATAGTGCATCACGTTATACTTTTGTTAATAAAGATTTGTTTGATTCAAGCCATATTTTCCTTAGAGTCGACGGTGTTCGTAGCCTCTACAACAATCATATAAAGGCCCATTTAAAGTATTTTCGCGTACTAAGAAATTTTTTCTAATTAATTTCAATGGTCAAAAGACCAATGTCTCGATTTATAGGTGTAAACAAGCATATATCTTGGCACAAGAGTCTTCTCTACCTTCGTCACAGATTCAATTTCCTGTTCCTGAGACTATGACCAGAATCAGGTCAGGACGAAGAGTTCGGTTTGTCACCCCGTACCAGGCCTACGTAACGTCTTTCAGACTCGAGAAGAAGTACATGTGGCGTCAATTACTACTAGAGCCAAACTACCAACCCATCAACTTGAACCCTGTTGTCTACGGATCCTTTTTGTCTTGCTGCTACGCAGACACTCCAAGCGGACCTCTTTGTAATCAAACTGCGCAGATTCATTACTGTATATGTACTGGAACTGTCGAATTTTATACTACTGCTAATTTCATTTGGCACGCAGTGATGTGACTTTTAACTCCGGAGTTAAATAAATAGTTTATCCTTTTAGTATGTTTCTTTGAGTGTGCCTTAATCATTCGTAATTAATAGACTAGGTCTATCAGTCCATATGATTGACCAGAGTGGTGATGTTGACTGGAGATTAGAGGGGTTAGTCTAAAAGCCTTTTTTAGACTTTGTTTAAAAGACTGTTTTGAATTTCTTCTAAGTGGATGAATGTTTCTCTTTCCAATTTGTTCCGGAATAGGTTCAGGCCTCAGAGGGAAATTCAAATTATTAGACCTTAAAGTCGCTTTTCCTTGACAGAAAACCTATTCTAATTTTGAATCTGCAGGGATGGAGGCCTCTGATGGCATCATCCATCAGATTCTTCTTCCTCCTCGTTCTTTTTCATTCGTTTTTTGTTAATATTATTGTATTTTTACTTCTATCACAGTTAAAATTTTCCTTAAATTGTATTTATATCTTTCACAGATAGCAATTTTAGTTTGCAGCAGACTTGCACTGCAAATCTGCAAGCTTTCTGCAAATTTGTCACGACAAGTGTGCAAGTTAACGCAAGCCTCGAAGTCACCATAGGACGAACTTGCAGCAATCTTGCCGCAAGTTTGCATTGCAAACTATAGCAAAAACAGAGTACGAACACAACACAGGATAGAACTCGCGACCTATCGCTCTGGAAGCGGGCGCTCTAACCATTCGGTCAGTTAAACTCTGAGAGGAGAAGATAGATTTAGCTAATACACCGTTCGATTCGATTCGCATACGATTTATTTTAAACTATTTTCTTGATTTCGTTAATGTTTTGAGTTGCGAATATGATTTGAAGTCAAAGAGAGAGCGATTTTCACTAATAACTACGTTTTGTTAGTAGAATAAATTATGAAATTAGAGTTCAAAAGTAATTACTTTAAAATGGGACAAAATGTATAAGTTTATTTTTCAATAAACATTGACTGTTTTTTCGGTTTAATTTTGTTTATGAACGGTAAAATTTCAACATTCAGAAAAAGGCGATATAGTTTTCTTTAAAGTGCGAATGCTATATTTAGTAAAAAGATGGAAAATGTTTCAATTTTTTTTTATAAAAAAGTTATTTTTTTACAAATTATCATTGATTTATTGAATTAATAAAAAGAAGGACGGTCTGGGAGATGCTATTAAAAATTGGATGTTTTTTTAAAACAGAGACAAAGATAATTATCTCTTTGTGCTATCTTTGCATCACGCTTGTTTTGCAAATTTACTGCAAGCTTGCAATGCAAGCGAGGTGGCGCTATTTGTCACGGCGAAATTGTAGCAAATGGGTTTTGCAAGAGAGGGTGGCGCTAGTTGTCACGGTGAACTTGCCACAAGTTCGCTTCAAGTTTGACGCGTCAAATTTGCTATGACAAGACAATATCAAGTCAAAATCAAACTTGCTGCAAACTTATGTGCTATGTGGGTTGTACTTCGCAATTTTTTCCTGGATGGTGCTGCACTTGCGCGCACCAGATAAATTGCATCTATCATTGCTGTTTTGTTTTTCTAGGTATTTTTTCTATCAAAGAACTTGAATGTTTTAAAATTAATTGCGAAACATTATCTAGATGTTTTCAATTGCTATCGTGTATCTTTTACGGTTAACATGTTTTCCGTTTCTTTTCACTGATTATGTTTCTCATTTTTTTGACTATTTAGAACTCGTATTGTTTCTTAATGGGTTTTGAATATTTTGAAATTATGTCTTTGTATTTGGCTTTCTGATACAGACGCAAATTAACTCTTAAAGGCCTAGTGTTGCCTTTAAGCAACGTACCCAACTTTGTCTTCGATAAACTTGAGAATAAGACTGAAGCTCTAATGCCTGCTTTTGTCAATAGCATACATACTGAAATTTTTATTATATCAATTTACGACATATAGATTTCAGTCTAAATGCTGATAAAAAAGAATAGACACTTGATGCTGCATCTTTTTAGCGTTGTTTCTACGCTTGAGAATACCATATTTTATTCTACAATGTAGAAATAAATTCCTTATCCATATTATTATTTATTAAAATTCATCTGCGTTTGGCATTATAGAATTTTATCAAGGAATTTTTTTCTGAAATAAAGCCGAGTGTTGTCAGTTGGTAACAAACTATAGACATAAACTATACTTAAAACAAAATGGGTTTTTTAAAGCATTTTTCCCATGTATTATTTAAGGAACGAGAATCGAAAAATGTTTTAAAAGGAATTTTTAAAAAATGGGCTTTTAAGGGTGAAAATGCCATCTGATAAAGTTGACTAATACATTCATTTTGTTTATTCGATTTTCTTTCTTTGAATGGAAACGATGCATAATAAAAACATGTCATCGGGAATAGTTTAGCAAATATTCATAAATTATCTGCACATTATTAAATTCAAAATAAATACTTAATTCGGATATCTCTGTGTCTTAAAATATGAGTAAACTCATCGGATGTAACTAACATATGTTTAGGCATTTATCAGACATCGCAGCTACTGAGTTCGAAGGCAATTAGTAGATTAAACAGCATTCCTTTTCGATTATCTGAAAAATCAATGAAATTACCTCAGAAATTCCAACGATATAACTTTTTCCGATGCTTTAGGCTTATAGAGATTCGAGTCAGATGCCTCGAAAACCCCTGTGGGAATTGGAGCAATCGAAGTTCAATAAAGCTTCAGAGTAACAATGTTAACATCACTTGTGAAGGCAAATTCTGCTACTGTGTGAATAAATCATATGAATACTTTAAACAAAGACTTTTCTGTCTTATCAAATCGAGTTAGAAGCCAAGTCGACATATCAATCCCATTTCAAAAGTAATTTGCCTCACTGGAATATAAAGTCAAAATTCGAATGGGTATCTGAAAAATAATTCATATAAAAATTCACACTAATTCAAAAACCTTATTTTTCCATCAAAGATTCTTCAAAATCATTTTTGGCAAATGTCACAAGCAGTTTTATTACTTTTGATTTTTAAGAAAGAGCATCATTCAAGAGGATTACGAAATTTAATTTTTCGCGTTGAAATATAAGAAAGGTTAAAGGCGAACAGCTTAGAGATTCCGCGAAATGTGATTTTTTAAAAGAAAAGTTGAACAAAAGAAAAAAAGCAATGCAACGTGCGTTGATGCACAAATGAAAGATAATAAATCCACGGACAACTCCAAGAGCTCCCGTCCTTTCAGAATTAGAAGAACTTCAATCTTTGTTCATTAACCCTGAATGTTTGGAAAGTTTCATATCCTGAATACCCATGTATACTTAAAACAAAATATATTATATAAATTGCATTTCGTCGATCCGTACGAAGATTTAAGTTTCGAAAATATCAGTTTGTGCAAGAACATTCATCACTTAGCTTCTCTCAAAGAGAAATTTAAATTCACCTCATTGAAATGCCAAGCGCTTTCTGAATTTTAAGGGTAATCATATGGAATTTTTTTATGTAAGTTGCTCTATATATCTTGCTTTGAAATGATGTAAAACAAGTAATATAAAAAAAATTTAAAGTCAATTCCTACTATGTATGGAATTATTAAGTGTATTTGAACTTGAGTGGTAGTTTTCGAGATATGATGAAAAACGTACTGCGCATGCGCAAAGATATGGCTAAAATATGGGGGGTGCTTCGATGATCCCATGGGCCATCCATATACCCAAGAACCAAGTCTGTAATGTTAATAGTTTTCGAGATATAATGTAAAACGTACTGCGCATGCGTCATGCAAAGTATGAAATGACAGACAAACGGACAAACATACAGACAAGAAAGCGAATTAATATTGCATTGTCATCTAGTTCTGATCTATGTTTAAAGTTTCAAGTCTCCAGCTCATCGGGAAGTTAGCTTAAAATCGATTGCAAAATTTGAACAAGATATATATATATATATATATATATATATATATATATATATATATATAGGGAGAGTGTGAACTAATTGTAGGAATTGAAAAAATTAAGCTATGTCTCGCACACGCGCATCAAAAAATGATTTAATACAAATACATCGGCTTGGATGACTTTGATGAAAATTGCAACACATACTTCTAATCAGCCAACTAAAAATACTATTGGGGCAAATAATCGCTATTCCAATCCGTCAGGTTAGCATGGGAAACAGTCTTTTAAGTACATTTAATAAATAGGCCGATAGGCATGAAATGTGATATAGCTGGGAAAATTTTAATGATTCCGGGCGCATGTATTCCTCACAGGCTGAATTAAAGTAGTGTATGGGTAAATAAGCGCTAATCCAATTCCTCAGAGAAGGTTGGGACTAAATATTGAAAATACGTGTAAACTCTTGGGACGATGGATATGCTGTTGGACATGGCTAAGACAATTTTGATGACACAGGGTACATATATTTCTCACAGCCTGACTAAAAGTTCTGTATAGGTAAATAAACGCCAATCTAATTCCTCAGAGTAGGGTGGGGCAATAGCGTCAAAATGCAGGCAATCTCTTGAGCCGATTGACTTGCATTTGGATATTGCTACGGCGATTTTGATGAATTTTGTTGCATACACTTCTAATTTGCTAGCTAAAAATATTGTAGGGTTAAATAAACGCCAACCTAATATCTGAGGTTAGGGTGGGACAAACTCCAAATGGGCGATAGGCATGAAGTTCGACACCGCTGGAGCATTTTGATGAAACCTGATACGCATGTTTCTCAAAGGCCAAATAAAAGCACTTTAGCGTAAAATAAATAGGGGAAAGTGGGGTAAAACCGGGTAGCTGAGACACGAAGGCCTGATGGAGCTAAACTATTTGACATAGAGCGTGAATCAAATTTTATTAAGATTTACATTGTTTATGGGAGTGCAATATACCTTTCCAGAAAAGTCACAGTTTCATTACTTTCTTTTATCAATGATTTTTATAAAAAAAAAGTTAAACTACCCGGTTTTACCCCACTAATGCGGTAAAACCGGGAACACATGTTAACGACGTGGAAAATTAGGAAAACTAGATTTTCAGTTGAAAAGTTGCAATCATTTTTATTTTATATGACAATTTAAGAATGGTAGTTAAAAAATTCGCATGTAGTTGTCAAAATTCGAATGTAGTCGCAGTGGAAGTTGTCTCCTTCCTCTGCGCCACTGCAACTGTCGTGGGCACAGCTAAGAGAGTTTTTACATTGGATTAAACTTTCCTCTTTATTTAAATTAGAAAATTCGTTAAAATACAAATAATGAACGCCTGAAGTGTTTTTATCGTCTTAATCGGAGTCAATATTGACTGTCCGAGTATTACGCCACTTGAAGTACCCCGAGTAGAGAGGTTATAATAAACGAAATAGAACCGCGCAATTATTGGAGTAAATCCTTATTGTTCTATAGAATATAAATCTTTAGTAAACGTATAATAAGCTGCACTAAATATAGTTTTTATAATTGTAATAATCTTTAAGTAAGGATAATTTAAAATCAAACGAACATTATAGAGTTGACGTCTTAAAAAAATAAACCTTCACAGAATCAGTGAATTCAACAGCTACAACACACCACTATGACTGTTCCTTTTCCTTTACTAGTAGAGTGTAATTCAGTATCTGTCTGCTGGATAGAAAAAATAATAACGTCAGAATCAATGGCATCCGGTTTTACTTCACTCTTCCCAAATGCCTGAATGCCTGAGGTAAAGTATAGCAAAGACGAAACTCGATACTGCTGGAGCGATTTTGATGAATGTTCCTCATTAACCGACATGAAGTACTGTTGGGTATAGACAACCTAATCCAGTCCTTCAGTGTAGGTTGGAACAATGTCTCGAAAATACACGTAAAAAATGGACGGATTGAAATGAAACTTAACTCGCAGTTTTCAACACATCGAACTAAAACTATGGAGGGGTTGAATCTTTTTTAATCGACCTTTTAGGATAATAAATACCGATAGAAATGTTTATGTAGAGCGTCTGGAGCAATTTCGGCGAAATAAGCTTCATTAGTTGATTTAGACGCTTTAATTGTTGAAATTTTAGTTCAAAAATTACTCCAAACATAGTTATAAAAAAACCGTAATTGAAAAAGTGTATTAAGAAATGTGCTCTATCTCGCAATCTTCTGTGTTGGATGGAGGTGATTAATTGGAAGACATGGACCAACTAGTATGAAAGTTTTATGATCATGGTCCCTCAAATAATAAGATGCGCTGAAAAATTGTCCAACAATGCAAGAAATATATGTTACACTGTACACTATGATATATAATAAATGAAAGAAATTTTCGTACTATTAATTTATAATCATTTCATAAAAAATGAGAAATATCCCAATAATATATTAAAATTAATAAACGTTGTTATTTATAAAATATTGTTCATTTCAATGATCGTCATACAATATTTTCAGTGGAATATTGAGTAAAGAATATAGGCATTTCATTTATCAATTTTTGAAGCTTTGATATTAAAGCAAAATAAACTTTTCTGAAGACTTTTGTGAAGTCGATGCTTTGATAAATAACATTTAATAACATTTCTAGAAGCCTCGTTATGAATCTTTTGAAAGGAGAGATGGTATTGTTTCTTTAAACACGCTCTATTTAAATGCCACATGCTTTATTCCTTAAAGGCCATGAAGAGTCTCAATAGGAAAAACTGAGTGCTTTTCCTAATAATCATTTCTTTCATGAGGTTTTAAAAAGCAAAATGTATCAACTCGGTTCTTTCTTACATTAGGTTTATTATTATTACAGATTTTTTTATTCTTATTGCTTCCATTATAAGTACAAATAAAAATACATTTTCTTACAATCAATGATTAAGTCATTAAGGACATTTTACGATATTAGAGCAAACGCTAATTACCATTGCCTTTAAGTTTCATTAAATGATAATATTCTTTTTTTGTATTTTAAATGGAAACATTTTCAATCAACTTTTTGAAATTCGTTAATAACGTGGTATATTAGTACTTTCATTACAATATCTTGTTTTAAGAACAAATATTAAGGTATACCATTGTGTGTATTTCGTCCTGCTAACAAAAATTCATAACAAAATACAATTTTTGGCCAAAAGTGTACATATACAAAGGACATTATTACATTATTATCATTACAAAATTGGCATCAAAAGTTAAGGAATACACTTCCAATATCATGTGGAGTTCCGTCAAAATCGACGGAACCGAGAACTTAAATGTGGACTAAAAAAATCAAGTGGGGATATGCTCAATACGTGGAATAGCTTCAACTATATTATTTTGATTTTTCCTTAATTTCTCGGTATATGAAAGTGCTGGATCTCGTCCAAGGGCTATTTCGATCAAATCTCAGATGTGCTCCACGTCAACAGTCTGTGTGACCAAATCATGTGCTAACATAAAAGTAATGTTAGTTGTTAATAAAAGTGATTATTTATGTTCTAGCATAAAAGTAATGAATAATTAGAATTACAAAACTTAAATTACCGCTTGCGGTTAACTAAGTTTTAAGAAATATGTTCTAAAAAATGTAACGAACAACATTTAAAATAAAAACGTCCCCATAAAAGCAACTAAAATATATAATGTAAAATTTTCTACTTTGTTCTAAACCCACAGGTAGGCAAGGGATCCGCGAAGGTAAACGAATCAACTCCACTTCTTACAAGTTACTCATCAATCACGAAGAAAGGGAGCTCCATTGAGTCCATTCTTCCGTTAATGAGGAAAATACGTGACAGAGACACGGCTCTATTCACTGGAGGCTACATTTTTCTTCCAAACCACCTCAACACGGAAGAACTTGCCCTTTTCTTAATGCGTTATGGATAAACGAATCTTGTCAACCAATGGTTAATGATCACTTGGTTGGGCTGCTCTTGCTAAAATGTTATAAAGGAGGGTCTCTACTATTGCGAAATAAGGAACTGATTTCTGCATGGTTTTGAAATTCCATTGAAACAAATGACTCTTAATCTTCTATTTAGTATTGAACTTTATCCATTTTTCCGCATGTAATTGATCTAAAGAGTGTTTCATTGAGATTATAAATTACGGACGGTACTAATTAATCACTTTGGATGAATATATTAGATTAAGGAAGTATAAAGTTCAACATTTTTTTGTTGCTCTAAAATAACTAAAAGCTTTATATATACATTTTTATAATATAGTGTATCAAAAGCAATTATGTATTGCTAGAGTTTCGTCGATGTTTGGAGATAACTTTTCGTCTGCAAGTAATTTTTATTTTTTATTCATCTAATGCTTACAGAAGTAAATTATTTTGTAGAAGTTTGATTTTCAATATCTTTAACTTTCTAAACATCTTAGATATTTATTGTACATTATTATTTCGAGATATAATAACGATATTTTTGTGACGTGTAGATGATAAAAGAATCTCAACCTTAAAAATATAAGCATCACTCTACAGCGTCTAACATTCGTTACAGCGACGGTAGGCAGTTAATCACATTTTTTATATATTGTAGGAACATCAATTTTTCATTATTCACAATTATTGGCTTATATTCGAATTTAGTTTTGTTAATTCGAAATTACTATGGATTTAGATTTTCTTTCTCGTGAAAATGACAAAGTTCATTATTAGCAAATAACAAACATAATGCAACGAACAGAACTTCAGGCATGCCATTGTAATGAAAAAAATGTTAAAAAACCCTTCAAATATAAAGTTTTCACCTCTTCTTAGAATTTCTAGTAGCCTAAGGGAACACAGAGGCTAATCCAATCTAACTCCACCGTCTTAGAGGATGCTCATTAGTATAAAGAATGGAGAGAGAGAGGACACTCAACTGAGTTCTTTCGCCCGTTAATAAGGACATATGTGACAGAGACATGATTCCATTCATTAAAGGCTAATTTTTCCATTCTATTCAACTCAACACGAAATAACTTCAGTCCCTCAATGAATTACGGATAAATACATATCTTTGTGTCCCACGGTCATTGATTAATAGTTTTGGGTGGCTTGTTTTATAAAATGCTGCCACGGGGATAACATTAGGGTCAGTGGGACCATGAGAGGGCGATTTATGTGGATGGAAGACTTTTACCTGGTGGATGGCATTCTTATTGGTGGGGGTTTGACTGAAATAATTAATTTTGAGTGGGAAATTAAATTGTAATGGTTCCTAATGATTCGTGAAGAGATTTCAGGAACAAAGTGCATTACTATTCCAGTACAAGTGAATAATTTGCCGGAAATCAGGGAGTAATAAAATTCATTTATTTAGTTTTTCTTGGCGCTGCAGTTGTTGCTATTTCCATTAAAGCACTTCAGGAGAATCTATTATATGACGAATGAAAATCGGAAAGAAGAAAAGAAACAAGTCAATTTTTTTCTAGAAAATAAATATAGACATCTAGAGGCTGGAGGTTCCTATTCTAAAGAGACAGATTAATAAATTAATAATAAAATATCAAATAAAATTCTTAATTTTTTTTATTCCAAAGAAAAAAGAAAAAATAATGCGTAAGTTGAATATTAAAATATTCCAGTATATTAATTTATAATTAAACTGTTAAAACATGTACAAAGTAAAATGATTCAAAGCACTCACAAGGTAAATTGAAAGTGAAATACACAAACCAAAAAAAGTATCTCTAAACAAGGGTATAAATTCCTATTTACTTTAAAAATTCAAAAAGGCCAACATGTGGCAATGTCTTTGACAAGTAATATTTTCAACGTCACTACGGTTGAATGGAAGTGTTCAAAGCTAAAATGAATGAAAACAACAATGAAATAATTTCGCATTAAATTATAATAAGGGGTAGAAATTGCTTGTTGTGCAAATCAACTATTCAAGAAGAAAATACGTGTGTTACGAAGCCACCAGTTAAAGCTTGTTAAGAAATTATAAGACTACTTTAATTTTGAAAATTATGAAATAAATAAAGATTCTAATTATAGTTTAAGCGCATGAAATATATTACAAAATATTTATTATACTTAAGTTTCAATAATTTGAGTAATTCAATAAAAGATTAATTCAAATTATTAGAAATAAATGAAAAAATGCACTGTTAATAAATTATGAAACCACTTGTCAAAAGCCCAAAAGAAGTACGAAAATTAATGATATTGGTCCTCCATTTTTCCTAATAATCTCAAACCCTGTTTTTTTATAAGAATGACCAGGAGGTTAAATTCAATTTCAGAAAATTGTGTTATTATTTTATAAAGGCTATTTCCAGTTCGTTATTATTAGAATAACCTTTGCGACATAATATTCCCCAAAGATTTTCGATGGGATTCAAGTCTGGATTTCCACTTGGCAATGGCAAAATATTGACCTTTTCTTTTTGCAACCATTCCTGGGTAGGTTTAGGTGTATGGTAAGAAACATTGTCCTGCAGAAATATCAAAATTGCCCCATCTAATAATGTTTCAAAAGGTATCAAATGATAATATAGCCCAACTGGATATTGTGCAGAGCTCACACTTCCCGAAATTCGCTGTAAATCGTTCAATCCATCATGAGTAAAGGGTCTCCAAATCCTTACTGATCCTCCTCCCATTTATCGCCTGAAGAATTCTTTCGGTTCTTCCTCAAATCATGCCAGTAATGTTTGTAGCCATCGGGACCGTCAAGGTTAAATTTCTTTTTATCCGAAAATCCAATTTGTTTCCACTCATCGTTATATGACATGACATTTTTAGCATGTTTCAATCTTTCTCCTCTATGATGTTTCAATAACTTTGGTTTTTTCTTCACCTTCATAAATCTTGTATTAGTATTTTATTTAAGACTGTTCCAAACTGTTATATGTGAAGTTTTTTACTGAAATGTTTCCAAATTTCTCGAGTCGAAAGTTCTTTTATAGTCGAAAGTCGAAAAATTTGTTGATGTTGTAAAAATCCTTTTTCTTTCAGATCGTTTTATTTTGTTTGAATCATTTATTCTAATTATGACACTTTGAATGACAGGTTTAAAACGCTTCGTTAACCTAGTTATTTCTCTTTCAGATTTACCAGCACACTTATAGAATAAAATTTTTCTCACTTCGCATTCAAATAATTCTTTACACTGCTTCTTCTTCGAATAAATTGTAGATAACTTAATCAAAACTTCCACCTTTGCTTTTCAGGTAATGCTTTCACTGAATACTAACACATGCGTTTTATAATTATTCGGATGTGATGTTTAATATGCTGATTTTCTCAGGTGGTTTTATAATTTCTTAACAGGCACCTCATTAGAATTTTAGAAATATGAGTAGATTTTAATAAAATTTAAGTTAATTTTTAAAGTTGGAATCAGTACCGAAAAACATTATCGATAAACTTTAAAAAGAACTGTTGAGAACAAAAACTATGCGGAGTATGTGTGCGTATGAGGGTGATGGTGGAGAGAACAATTTTCCGGTGATGAAATTTAAGTGACGTCTTTTCGGTTTTTCCCCCCCTCAAACTTTGTTTTCAAACGTTACATGTAAACAGTAACTAAAAATATTCGGCAGTCAGAGGGTTAAAAAAGATACGTTGAAAATAAAAACTAGAAAGGGTATGTGTGCATGGGAGGGGAGGGGGTGTAATTTAAGTGAAGTGTTTTCGGTTTATTTATTTTTTTAAAAAAATTTCTGAGAAATTCCTACGTCTCTTTGATTGAAAGTGGTTTTCAACTTCAGCAAGCAAATAATTTTAAACTGGCTGACCCGCGAAGACCATCTGCTCTCTAGTGTCTACATTTCGGAATTAAAAAATATATACATATCGTAAAACAGTATGCAATGTTTAAAATACTAAAAATATAGGCATGGATTTCAGCATCATATCTATGCACACACGAATTAAAGGAAAGTAATTCAAAACATATATACGCATTGTTAAAAATATACACCTTTATCAATGATTAAAATATAGAAATTTTTTATAATTAAAAATATCTAAAACTTCCCTTAATACACTTTAGAGGTAGTGATCAGACATCAACAGTGACAGAATCAATTGATGTTACTCTTGAAGGTCTTATACATAAATATCCATGTCTACAAACTGTTTTTGACGAATCTTGTCAAAATTATTCAAAAGTTTGACCCTGGGATTTATTTACAGTCTTTGAAAAGGCTAATAAAAATAATACTGTTTACGCTTACATTTGATTGAAACATTAGTGGCAGAATTTTTAAACAAACCGATCATTGCCATCCGTAAAAGAGAAATTAATTTACTTTTTGCAGTCACATACCTTAAGGTTTTATATAACTAGATGTGTTTTGAAACAATGTAAGAAATATGTCTAAACGGCCTCAGTAGTTCTATATTTCTATGATCAAGTATATATTTTATATTTCAAAAAAATATATATCTTTACAATATTTCTGTATAAAACTCATTTTTTGATAATTTGGCTTCTAAAATTTAATCACTATTCTTTTCTATTTAATTTTTGATTCAAATGAAACCGCCAACTCTGAATGAAATATCAAAATGCAATGAGTTTATTTATGTGTTTGCCTTAAAACTAAGAAATTAAGAATTTTTTAGACAATTTTCAAGGAAAAGAAGTGTATTTAACAAAAGTCTTGACTTTAATGTTCCACGACATATATAAAACTAAATTAATTTAACGTAATTTTTTTTATCTGAAGTTATATTTGTAATAATTATGAAATGAAAAAAAATCCACAAAAATTTAAGCACCATATACTGAGTGAAATTCTCTTAATTTAATTTTTCTATAATTTCTTTTACAATAGTAAATTTAAACATCGGAATTTTTTGGCGTTGCCTATACGAAAACGATACTGTCACGGAAGATTATTTTTATCATTATAGAAAAATATAAATGTTTCATAAAAGTCGGACATAACACTTATCTTTTAGCAAAACTAAAAGACTCGGTGACGAAAATCTTTCAGACATAAGAGTTTAACGTTCTTCCTTAATTTATTTAAGACATTTTTCCTGAAACACAGTTAATGCAAAATTAGTTCTTTCAGGTGTCAAAAAAAGTGCACTTTACTTAGACATACTTGGTTCAATGTGGTAAGCAAATTTTCCTATTTAGTAATAACCATCATTGTATAGAGTATGAATGTTTATTTTCATATCTAATTTAAATAGAGATGCATGGATGATTTTTGATGTTACGTAAAAATTCTATTTTTCTTATTTCAAATACCGATTTTATTCTCAACCACAATTATTATATACAAATATTATAACTTTTAAAGAAACGCTATTTTTAAAATAATTTTTCTCGTAGTTATTTGTAAGGCGCTTGACTTGTTTCATAAAGTAGTTTTCTGTTCTTATCCCTAAATACATTTCAACGGAGAGAAAAACTGTTCACCTGGGCGCAGTAGAGTTTCTTTTATAATTACGCAAATGCTTATACTGCATGTTAAAGACCGAAAAATACTTCAATATGAATACCAAAGCTTCCTTAAAATTCCCTTTTCATTAGATGGGTATGTATAGAGACAGACATAGAATAGTTTTTAGAATTTATGATTCGAGAAACGATATTGGTAATAATATAGAAATGACTTTTGAAAAGAAAAACTGATGTATTTTTACTTCCCAGTGCTGAAATTTAAGTGACGTCATTTGCAATGGTTTTATTTCTGTCAAGCTTATCCCCCTCAGTAATTTGACTTTGTTTTGATACCAAAGCGATTTTTAGTTGAAGTATGCAAAGAATGTGAATGGGTTTTAGAATGACCGAGAAACATTATGAAGATGTTTTCAATTGCTAACATATTTCTGAAAATATGTTTTCCGTTTACTTACACTGATGATATTTCTCATTTTTATGCATTCGTTTCGTCTAAACGATTTTCTTTCTTCGTGTGGAAACAATGCGTAATAATAATCGTCAAACGCCTAGCAACATGTTAGACACAAAACAATTGGATAGGTCTCCACATTACTATAATAATTTCTAAAAAACGTGATCCAAAAGTTATTGTACGATCCAAAATCTAATTGAAAATAATTGAACTTGGAAAATATTTTAGACAGTAAAGTCTAAACAGACATTAAAGTCCAAGTGCAGAATTATCTTATTGTAATATGTTAAGAATTTCCTGAATAATCATTAGTGCAGTTTACTGAAAATTTTTTTCCTTTAAAAAAATCTGGTATAACTAAGAAAAAGACAGAGCTTTAGTCTAAATGATCAAATAAATACCACAATTTATTTTTAATAATCTATAAGAAAATATCGAATATTCATCAGAAAATATCAAATATTCAAAATAAAAACCTAATAGGAACAAAAACTGTGATTAGAATTTGAATCAGATTATTACCCCGTTCGGAAGCTATATAAGGGCGATTTTGGAAACGATCTCATAAAACTGGTCTCCAGCGTTCAACGCCACACAATCTTCATGATGTCTAAGAAATAAGCGAGCGCAAAGAGTGTTTCTTTCCTCCAAATAAGGATCATAATTATTTTTATTTTATTCAAGTCCTTATAATATTAAACTATAAGAAATCAGGACATTTAGCTAAGAAAAACACAGAGCAATAAAAAGGCGCCATCTTAGATTTTTTTAGATATTTTATAAACGAGGCTGATACAGTCTTTAAAAAGATGACGCAGTAAGAAAACAAATTATGCAATTATGCTTTTCTATTGTAAACACATCAAAATTTAAACTTATGATACCACATTCTTAAAAAATGTAGATCCGTGATGGCCTAATGGTGATGTCTGGGACCGGAGGGTTCTAATCTCGAAACTCGATTCCACTGATGTTTACCTGGTATGCGGGCCTACTGCACGCTAAATTATACGTAGTGGGACGTATGCCCTCCCTCTGGTGTGGTGCGAAAGTTTAGATTGGAGGTGCCAACTCAGGCGTCGTCCTCGTCATCTGACCGCGGTTCAAAATTACGAGGTCCGTACTGAAATAGCCCTCATGTAGCTTCGAAAAGGAACTGTAATTTAAATAAACTAAACATAAATATGTAAGCGGTGCGTTTTTATTAGCCAATATTATATGTCACTTGCCCGGAACGTAATTGTTTTCATTTTCTTGAAATAATTTAGTATTTATCACATTGCTAATATTAACACTAATTTTCTTATCTAGTTTAAATAAAGAACGCGTGTAAAGTGGTCACAATTAAAAAACACATTACTCCTAGTTTTTTATTCTGAAATAAAGAGTCAATTTTTTCTGCGTATCGAAAGAAATTTTCATAAACTTAACCCGTCTTTTAAAGCATTTTTTCCTTACTCCTATTTTCATTGTTAACGCAAGAATTTCGATGACGCATTTTTGTGTTAATACATTTATGTCTGTGGATAAAATGAAATCTTCGGTGGAAAGAAGTTGCTACTTCCAATAACACAAACGCCATTTCGGTAGCTTAAATACAAACAACTTCTACAAAGAATTGACATTAAAATCTTTTGAAATTCATATTTAATTAGACACTGGATCCGAGGTTCAGTATTTAAAGCCAGTGGATTGAAAAAATTATCTACAATACTCTAGAGAAAGGAATATTCTTTCAAGGTGCGGAGAGAAAAATGACTGTGTTTGATTTTTCGTGATTAAATTTATGTGACGTCATTTGAATGTTTTTTCTTCCTGTAATTTTATCTCTGTTCAGTTCATATTTCCGGGCAATTTTGTTGCGCTTTTAGTTGAAAGACATTTTCAGAAGAAGCATGTAAAGAATGGTTAATGTCTTCAGAATTATGTTAAAGCGTTATCCAGATGTTTTCAATTGTTATAAAGTTTGTATTTCGAATAAACAGTTTCATTTTTTCTACTCAAATTATGTGCTGCTTTTTCACTTTCTCGTAAGCGAAGTATACAAAGAGAAAGTGTTGTAATCGTCAAAAAGTTCGTACTCGAGATTTTGACGAATCTCCACGTTTTAGACCGAGTTCAAAAAACACAATTTTGGAATTATGTCTGTCTGTCAACGCGATAACTCGAAATCTATTAGAGCTGCGGGGATGAAATTTGGTATGTGATCTTGACACATACTTTGTAGGTTTCTATCAAATGTTGGACAAAATCCATCAACGGAAAGTTTGTCTGTCTGTTCGCGTTGATGTGAACAATATAACTAAAAAACTTGAATAGCTAGGTAGATAAAATTTGGTACACAGTTTTATAATCAACGACGTAGGTCCGTATCAAATTTTGGGCCAAATCCGTCAAAGGGTTGACTGTCTGTCTGTCTGTATAATCACATACTTCTGAAGACGATATCGTCTAAAAGAAATGACTTATATAAATGAAATTTATATGTAGTCTTGAAAATTGTAGATTTGTCTCCATTTTTCGTTTAAATCGGTGGAAAAAAAGCGTTGAAATTGCATATTCGATTTCTTCGCCATTGTACGACGCAAGAAAAAGGCACGCAATTTTACTCCTGTTCGGTTTCCCGTTATACGTTCTGTCTTGACCCACTGCCAAATTCTTCTCGAATAAAAGTGAATTAATTATGGGGTGTTTTTCTTCTCATTTTTCTTTCACTCCGAAACATTTTCTCAGTAAGAGTTGTATATTTGATTTGCAGTTAGTTTTATTTTGTATTTGGTAATGCATTTTTTTCTGAGTGGATTTTGCATTATTTTTACTCTTACAAAACGAAAGTAGTTGTTAAAATAAATTAATAAAGTAAGAAACCAAAATTAGTGTCAATTTATTCATCAGTTCTGTTCTTCATACTTTTTTAATTTCTTAAGCGATCTGCCAATGTGCATGAGATTTTCAACTACAACTATCGTTAGTAAATTGGTAACAATCAGATCGGAGATATTGCTGGATAGCTAAAAGGTTATCTTAGATGGACACAAATCTTTTAGTGACTTAGATAATTGAAATTTGGTATGTGGTCTTCTAATCTTAATTGTAGATCTGTGTCCAATTCCCGTTTCAATCGGTAGAAAAAATTGCATTCAAATTGCATATTTGGTTTTCTTTGCCATACTATGACTCATAAAGAATGCCACGACTACTTGGCCCGTTTTCTGCTGTTTGGCTAATTTTTTCTCCACCTGTGTCAGAGTGCATACGAGAAAGTTTAGGGGAGACCACTCCCGCTGGCTATTCCTGTATATAACCTTATTTTTATCTTTCTTTGTCTTTTTGTTTGTTATATCAGTTTCCAACTCAGACATAAATAAAATTGTGATGTAAATAAAAAATATTCGTATTTCTATTTTTTACGTAATCCTTCCCTTCTCTTTTATTTTCTTTTTGCACAGAAACAAAGCCTACTTCAAGAGACTATCAAAAATAGTTTATTTAAATGTCGAAGGTGAAAAGCGTTGAATAAAGGAATGTTCAATACTTTTCTATAACTATACAACGAACTTTTCGATAACTATACATCTATTAACAGAGTTAACCGAAAAACGAAAATATGCTTGATATATAAAGACATTGACATTTCTGTATAAATGTACGAACATTAATCGTATATAGAGTATAAATGTAATGTTATAAAGAATAAAACAATTATTGACAGCTTAGATAATGAAGCTAAAGCTTCAAACCTTAATAGGTTTTATTATCATCAGATTATATTAAAACCTCTACGGCTCTTTAACTTTTTCGGCTTTTTGCATGCAAGCTTTTCATGTTCAATCCGCAGGCTATAAAAAATATTAACGAAGTCAGAGAATTTCTGTGGTAATATCACGGACTTCTTAAAAATTATTAGAAAGGACATATGTTTTTTTCCTTCTCTCCTTTTATTAGTTAAGTTTATATTTTATTATTTATCATTATTTATTTTATTTTGTTATTAATTAAGTTCTGTCGTCTTAATTTTATAATTTATTTTAAATTTTTTCTTTATTTAGGTTGTTAATTAAGGGTGATTTTTTTTCGTCCTTGGCGGGTCCGGTCTGCTTCCACTTCATGTTCACCTAAACCGATCATAAAGAATTGGAATGATTCTACTGGGAAACATTTATTTTTTGAAAATGATATTCGAATGGTTTTAGGGTAATTCCGTGTTGCTGATTCCGAATCCTGCATTCTTTTTGTCAGATTGGCTCTAGTTTTCGAGATAAAGTGAAAATTATATTTCAGTAGTAATATGTATGCACCGCTCAAATCGCATTGAAACTGATTCAAATATAAATCAATAAGAAAATTAAATCAATGCAATAACTCAACTCAATCCTAAAGAGTAATCACTGTTTAAATCACAAGATAAATCTACGCAGAAGTCACATAAAATATGTGTCGAATGTAAGTTAAGGAATAAAATTTAAAACAATATTAATGAACGAAAAAAATGAATTTCAACAAATAAATAGATGAATCATAATGGTATTGTAAAATTACTTGATGGTGTTGTATTAAATCCAATAAAATGAAAATTAAATAAGCTGGTTCAGTTACTTCATGGAAAAGCTTTTATATGATCTCCTCTTACGTACAGCGGAAATTACGCATTTCGAGTCTCAAGCAGCAATTTGCCATCATATGTGTGTCCCACCTCTCTTGATATCTTTGTTCCATTACTCTGATAGGATTCCATTACTTTGAAGACATTTTGGTATCCGATGTCTTTTTTTAAAGGTGCGCGTTAATGCTTGTTACTTTCTGTATTCTTGGCATACGTTCTGAACTAACAAATAGTATTCTAGATTTTTGGCTTAGTTTTGCACGTGTTACCCCAAAACAAAGAAAATAAAGAAATTTCATATTCTTTAGACCTCAATAACCTCTTGCTATGCATTCAACAAAGATACAACAAACTAACTGAACTTAAGTAACAAAATAACTGAAACAAAATAAGAATAGAATCCGGCCTGGGGATTTCATCAAAGGACACCCCCTCGGTGTATATTTATTCTTCATTTGTTACTTTAACATATAATTTCTAGGTGATGTTGTAATTCTCTGTTTCTATTTAATTTTTGCTATTCATATACATTGACCTGCTGCATTCAGTCGACAAAATGATGTGTGGAGATTATGATGTTGATTAGAAACTAACAATTGCGTTTTTAAGTAATTTCACACATTTTTGACAATTTGAGAAGGAAACTGTGACAGGAAGTTATAGACCGATTTTGATAAAATAAAATTTATTACTCTTAAGAAATTGAGTACTTAACAGCTAATTCTACAAATAAAGAGATAAGAGAAATTTTAAAATTTTAAAAATAATGAAAAACATCCTAATTTCGCCACTTTTTTGTACTTTTAAGGTCCATTCGAGGTGGTAGATATCAATCAATTTAATTTTTCTTCTTCGCCTTATTTATCACCAATTCGCAAATTTTCACGCTGTGTAGTGACACGAAAAAAATTGACTTTTTTCGGCCCACCCTACTGCAGACACTATTCAAATGTTGACAATAGGTATTATTTCAAAAACTAGAGCCAATTCGGCAAAAGTAAAACGAGTTTTGAAATCAGCAGCCTGAAAATACCCTAAAACCGTTAAAATTTCCTTGGCAAATGAAAAACAGTTCTTTCTTTTTTTTTTTTTGCTCACCAGTGTTCTAGATGCGGGGGTATGAAGTGGTGTTATATATATTACAAACTAGCGATAATTTCAATGTATTAATTGCCTAACTACTTTAATATTCATAAATACTTAATGTCTAAGGATTCTTCAGAAGGAAAAACCTCTATGGCATTCTTTTTTAAATTATTATCGAAATTATTTGTAATGGTTTTATATTATCGGAATATTTAAAAATAGAATTATATATTCAAGACTAAAAAGTGCTATTCTAGTATTATCTCGTTTTTATACGTTTTAAGTGTTTTACTTAAAAACTCAAATCTTAAAAAAATCCGTTAAAGGCATGAAGTTATGTTTTATATATTATTATAAAATAAATACGAAGGTAAAAAATATTTCTCTTCTACAGCATAGTCTCGAAGAATTTGCTTTCAATAAAGAGTCATTAATTACTACAGCAGCGAAAAAACGCTTAATTATGAAAAGCCTATCAAGATTTATTTTCCTCTTTTATACTTTAGCCTCTTCAAAACTTCGTAACCTCCGCCTCCTACTGCTGAAGAATGTTCTTATTGATAACTTGACTTTATGAAGTTCGTTATCCTAGTCTTATTTTTGGCCTTTTTTCATCAAAAAAAGTTTACTTTAGTTATTCCATCTTTAATCATCCTCCTATGATGCAATATTTTGATCTTTAAAAATCGTAAATTTAAAAATCACTCTTAACGAGTCCTTTTAAAACAATATAGTTTTTAAAATAAATTATCTATTAATGTTTGCTTTTTTGTAAGATTTCTTTATCTTCAAAGGGTGAGGCACTGCAAAGGACGAAGTTGGTGACAACTTGATTGCCACCATCCGTGTTTGAGCCCATGTAGTGAATTTGAGTGAACAGCTGCTCTGAAACATTGAGATCGGCCATTGTGCTTCGAGCATCCCATCCAGTACTTTACTGAGAAAACACACCAATTTACAAGTAAATTGTTGCCTCACACAGACTAAGTATTCTCACCCTGATCTCTCCTACGGAATGGAAAACAAGCAATGGACCTGAAACATCTCGTCCTATATTTCCTGATGCTTTTCTTTCCGCCCACATATACCAGGGATCACACTTAAGCAAGAGTCCATCTTCGTTTCTGGGGATATGGAAAAGATGAATTTTCTTGTTATCTCGAATAGACAGGATAGTGACGGGTTTTGCACAGAGGAAAAAGCTATGCTACGAAGCATGTCACTGTGCTATAATTGGATCATTCAAATTCAGCCTACTTATTTTGTTTTTATTTTATCCCACAAATAAGAGTGTCGAATAATTACTCTTCTAATTCCACCTTTTAAGCATTTTTTGAGGGCGATGGGTTTGGAAATTTATAATAAATTAATTTGTATAGCGATCTTCGAATGTATTTTCAAAGCCAAGAACATGTTTTGGCATCAAAAGGTGTTAGAGAATTTTTCATTACGTTTTCTTAGTTTATGTTATAAGGGATATTTCAAAATGCTTGCTGAAATTTCATATTCAAGATTTATGACAGATGATGGTGGTTAATACCACTTGCGATTTGCAGTTAATAAGCATTACGACTACTAACAATTTCACGAATTGTGTTTCTACTACATACTCTCCACGGAGCCATCTGGAAAATACAAGGCCACTGTGTTCTGGAAAAAGAAACATCATTTTTACTCTCATAATGGTGTTTAACCAACACCGGGACAAGTTGATGCAAGACGAATCGTGAATCAACTAATAACGTGAATTTACGTTGCAGGTGTTTTATAAAACCAACAGAAATTAGAGGACCATGCCACACGATCATTCTAAAGTCGCATCTTACGGATCCAGTTCCTTCCGTTCATGTAAGCTAAATGTCGGAATAACTTTGAAAAAGAAGCAAGAGAAAAATGCAACCTCGTAGCAGTGGATGTCTTGGAGATAAGCGCTCGCGCCTTAAGGTAAAACTTATTGTTCTCTTTTCCCGCACGGTGGCAATTTGTTTTCAGTATGACGTCAAGTGTACGTATGTATATAAGCCATGTACTTTAAATGTGTTAATGTGGATGATTGGAGAGGTAAGGTGTGTGTGCTGCCCACCTCCTTTTGCCTATGAAGGTGCGTGTTGGATCAGTTTCGTAGTAATGTTTTTAACAGTTTCTTTTAATATCTATCAAGAAGATGGAGGTGACATTAATAAATGCTATTATAAATTTAAAAATGGACTCTGCCATCATTCTGCGTGCTTTTATTATCTCTGTGTTTTCTAACAGAGAAATTAGTTATCGCACATGAATGCCTGAAATGCTTGAATAAATGTTAAAATTGTGAAGTGAGAAGAATTTCCTGGACTGAGAAAAAAGACAGCGTGGCTGAGTTTACAGGAACTACTGTTTTCAATTTTCCGAAGCTTGATGACTTCAACTATGGAAGCTGAAAGACAGATACGAAGGTGTTATTGATGGAAAAAGGATGCTGGCACTTTCTTTTAGGAACTGAAAAACCCTGTCCTGAAGGAGAATCTGATCAAGACAAAACCTATGGAAGTAGAACCGAGATGGATCCTGGTGTAAGGAGGGTCAAGAACCCAAGTTCAAATTTCTGTAAGTATTGTGGAGGAAAAGGTCGCTCCGAAGATAAGTTTCAAGAAAAAAGATTCCCAATATAAATCGCTCTGTACTGTGAAATCGGGTTCAAACCGACTAACTGAAAGTGAGGGGTTCGAATCTTCAAGTATTGAGACTATGATCACTACAGAAAGACCCGCAGAGTTCTTCGTTGATTGGACAGCTACTTCTCGCATCTGCAATCAGAAGGACTGGTTCTCAAAATAGAAGCCAATTTACCCAACTGAAGTTCTCGTGGGCGACAGGGACTCATCTGCAAAAGCCGTGGCATGAAATTTACCATTTTGGACGTTAAAGGTAAAGTAGAAATTAATTTTAAAAATGTATTGTAAATACCCAAGATGAGAAGGAACCTGATATGCGGTGCCCAAATTGATATCGTTGGTAATTTTATAGAATGGGGCCGCAATAAAATGATTGTGTATAATTCAAGAAAAGAATATCTTTTTACTGCAAATAGAGTAGATAAACTAATTATTGTGTATGGTTATCCAATTAAGTATGAAGCTAAATTTAAGGATGTTGCATTAGTTTCAAAAATTTAGTTAGATTTTGTACATAGAAGATTTTGTCATGTAAATACGACTTTAATTGAAAATTTGAGTAAAAATAATTTTGTAAATGTTTGAACATTTAAGAAAGTCTAAAGTTAAAAAATTGTGTTGGGAAAATCTAAGTCTACTAGATCATCTTTAAAGCAAAATTATAAGTATCGTAGATCTACTCGTAGGTGTTTAGATAGAGTTCATTGTGACTTATGGGAACCATCCTCAGTAACTTCGATGGGAGGAAATCGATACTTTTTGTCTATTATAGTTGATTACTCACGAAAGGTAGATGTGTATATATAATAAAAAGTAAATATGTTTTTGATCGTTTTAAAAAGTATTTGACTAAAGTAGAAAGAGAATTAAGTTCTGAGGTTGAGATCAGACGTGTGTGAGATCAGACAATGGTCTGAAATTTTGTCACAAAGAATTTGAGAATTTTTTAACTAAATTTAGAGATTAAAACTGAAAGAAAAAGAATATACACACCCGAACAATACGGAATTGCCGAAAACTTGAATGGAACGCCAATGCGTGGAGTACGAGCTATGCTCCACGACAGTGATTTACAGCTGAAATTTTGGGTTGAAGCAATTTAACTTTTGTAAATGCTAAAAATAGATGCGAACATAAGCTAACGACTACTTTAACTCCAATTAAATTTGGTCTGGGTTCAAACAGTCTGTAAGACATTTTAGAATATTTGGATATTTGGTTTACGTGCATATTCCAAAAATAAAGAGAAATAAGCTTCAACCTAGAGCAAAACTTGGTATTCTACACTGGTGTAAAAAAATTAAGGAAAATTTCGTAAAATGCGAGAAATTTGCAATTAATACGAAAACTATGCTTCGAAATCAGTTCTGGCGAATCGTGTGACATTTAATCGAGTATCATACACATTTTTCAGTGAAGATTCGGTCACGAGGGCAATTAGGGGGCCACCAGAAAGGGATGAAGGCGAAAATGGAGTTTGACCCATCCTGTTTCACAGAAAGCTGATAACGAGATGTAACTTTTATCGAAGGTTATGGTTTAATGTGCATAATATTTACATGCATTTTCGTAAGCATAGCACAAATATTCGGGAAGATATAAAAGTTTCTTTAAAAAATCCCAAATTTTTCCGCATGTGTTTTGATTATAACATGCGGAGTTTTCATTCAAATTATTCGAAATTTGCAGAAAACTTGAAAATATGTTACAGAAGTATTGTATTAAACTGTGAAGTAAATACGTTGAATATTACAGGAAATATGAGTGTTTGTACTAAATAATTTTTTACTGCGCATGTGCGAGACGCAGCGGAATTTTTTTTTCATAACTTCAATGCCAGATATAATTTTTTACACCAGTGTAGTTGGTTACGAGCTAAGGAATACCGAATATTTCTTCCGAAACAAAATAAAGTAATTGAGACTATTCACGTGTATATTGATGAAAGTAAAAAAGGAGTAAGAAGTATTTTGGCAGGAATAAACAATACGAATATGTTAAATTTAAATTCAATTCGGTAAATAGATTTGAAAATCGAGAAGATGATTTAAATCATAGTAAACTGTTAGAAAAATTAAGTCTCTAGATATTGAAAAATGGACAAGAAAAGAATGTCCTAGGACTAGAAGTAAAAGAATGCACACACATGTACATTACTATCCCCCGTCTAGTAAAATTAGACTTGGATCTTTAAATGAAGATAGGAAGTATTGTGCGAAACATAAAATAGCATTTGAACCGGAAAAATTCTCGTTTACAGCAACGGTTAAACATCCCGATACGAGTCTAAGTTCAGATAGTGGTTCAAGGAGTGAAGAAAGTTCTAACCAGGATGAGGTTTACGAAACTTTAGAATATGAATGTTATAATTCTGAACTGCCTAGAAAATTAAAAAATGCACTGTCATCATTTTGCGTACTTTGCTATCTCTGTCTTCTAAAAGGATCTAAATGCCTGGCTCCAATTTGGAAGCGAAAATAACATTGGCTTGCTTTTTTGGGAAACATTCAAGTTTTAATACAAACATTGAGCACAAACATTAACACACAAAGGATATATATTTACATTAAATTCTGATAATTACAAAGAGGTTAAGGATTTCGGCATTTTTCCGTTGTTCAGACCGTCAATTCACAGTTCTGAATCCTTCAGCATTGGCACCTTATACCACCATAGGTAACGCTGTTCTTATTGCGCAAGCGCATTTGTTAAAAGCTTTCGTCTAAAGTATAAAAGATAACCATTTTCAAGTAATCTGCTATTCTGTACTTTCATTTGTGTGTATATATGTATGCTACTTTAATGTTTCATCATAAATTTCAATTATTGCGGTTTTTTGTCTTTCTTCTTACTGTGAATAAATCTGAACCTTAAGCTGCACTTTTATATTTGCTTGGTTAGCTATCACACCCAGCACTGGCTATTAATTTCAAACTAAATATATATTTATAACTACGAAAATGGCTGAAATGTCGATATGGTTAATTCCAATCTTTATTTAACCTTCCAGCGGGCGCGCGTTTACAAGAGATACTTGAACTGTGCATCATATTACTTATTTATATCTTTATTTTATATAATTAAGTGCAATTTTATTTCTAAAATCTTTGTTTATGATTAGGTAACATAACAGAATACAGATAACATAAATAAAAGTTGCATTTATTTTTGTAAAATAACACGATATATATATATGTAATACGATGCACGTCTTAAAATTTGAGCGCCCGCTGGAAGGTAACTTGCCAAATTCCTTAATTTAAGTTCATTCATAATTCGCATTGTAGCTATCATTGCTTTCGAAATTTCTATTATTCACTGTAATGAAACACAATTTGGAAATTTAGAAGCAACTTTAGTTGTATGCATTTTGCTGAAAATATTTTGTATTTTAAGGGAAATATTAAAATGAAATTATGCTTACATGAATACTAATGCCTCCTAGGAGTTATCTTAAAGGATATTTTTTTAAAAAGTGAGCCATTATGAAACACTGATAGTATCTGAAGTGGAAATAAATTGATGATTGCTTCTTCTGGTGAACAGGGGAAAAAACATAAATTGCTGTGTTAGGAAATTCAAGTAATTTATTTGAGAATTGATTCCCCAGTCGAGTCCAAATAATTTCAGCAAATATTCCGTGATAGTAGGTTAATGGCAGTTAACTATTTTTTGTTAGTTTTTGAAGAACTCAGCGTGGAATCTAATGCAAAAATGACACCAAGATAATTAATTTTTCAAAGAATAGAATAAATTAGTTCATAGTTTAAAAATTTAAAAATATGAGAATAGGACATTCACTTATTGTTATTCTGATAGTAAATTTATAGAATTGATAATTTTCAAATAAATTGCATCATAGAAAAAAATTGTTTTAATATACATATCTTTATTTTTAAAGAAAATATTAGCCTTTTTTTCTAATAAATCATATCTATAGAGAAGGAGAGGAATACACAATACTTTTTTTTGTGAATCTTCAACAGCAGTCGTATCACCATTTCATGGAATTTTCATATTTGCTTTATTGAATATATGGAATTAAGTTTCCAATTTTATTCAATGTAGCTGACTTATTTTATTTCTAACTTTGAAACCTACATATATTGTTGATTAGCTTATTAAATAATCGGAAATATCTTCGATAAAAACACAATTTTTCTTTTGAGCGCATCAGTTTGAAATTCTATCGCGTTGAACTCAATTTTTAAAGTTGGATTAGACGAAACGCACAAATTTTAGAATAAATTCTTGATTTATGTTTACACGTTTCACTTAAAATAATCATAAATAATCTGAACATTATTCTACCTTATTTCATTAGATGAAGTGATTTCGAAAATCAATTTATTTAATCACGGGAATTTAATATCTAACATTTTTGCCAAAATTCAGATGACATCATAGTATTTGAATGCTTAATGACTGCATTTTAGATAGCTCTGACAATATTTATATTATGATGAGAAAACTTGAAATCAAACATTGTTATATATATTTAGTGATTTAGTTTAGTACATCAGAATTTGTCACGAAGTCAATTTAATTCCTTTTTTGATAGGGACACAATGCTTTGCTTGGCATACTTGAATTGCTGTCATAAATTCAAGTACATATTGGCACAGAATTTTTAACTGATCTGAGAGAGCCGATATTTATTTAATCGGATAGGCGTTTGTGTAATGATGCAAAAGTATTTAATTTTTCTTTTTAGATAGATGATATAAAATAAAAATATATCAATTTTAGAGGTTTTTATAAATTATATTATTATCTATTTGATACAGAAGCATTGCTGTTTTTTGTATTACATGTTGCAATATGAACAAACATTGTTAACCCTTGACGACGACTCTCACGCCGACGTACCAACTCCTTGACAATTTCTCTCCCGACTGTCATAAATACATGCTTGCTCTTGTGACTTTTAGCTACCGACTGTCACATCGGCGTGACACCAGCCTTCGTGCAATAAGTTTAACTAAAAAAGTGAAATGGTTAAGAATGGTCTTACGTAATGTGTGATTTTTACATTATGTTTAGACTTTTAAAAGACATTCCAAATAAAAACACGTAAAAATAGTAAAGATTACAGATATAAGAAGTGGAATATTTACCGTAAAGTCTTCATAAAAAAAGTTTGTTAATTTTCAATTTTTGTGTAATTTTGTGCTGCAAGACAATGAAAAATTAATATTTGCTTGCTGAATCAAAACTATAGTTCATTACATTAAACAAATTATGTTTGAGGCTCTTAGAAATAAATTTCAAGTAAATACACATAAAATAGTAAACATATTTAATTGAGTATTGAAATACGCGTTATTAATATGATCGAAAAGTTCGAAGTATAAAGATATAAATACTAATTAAGGGAATTTTTAATCGTGAAAGAGTTAAAAATACAAAATAATAACAAACAACGATCAGAAGTAAGAATCCGGTGGATGACTTCACCAGAGGCAATTCTGCCATGCAGATTCAAAACTAGAATATATTTTCTGTAAAGGAAAAAGACTTTAAGGGTCTGAATTGAATATGAATTACCTCTAAGGCCTGAACCTATTCCGTAAAATAATGGAAAGAAAAACATTTATCCACAAGAAAGAAATTAAAAACGGTCTTTTAAACCAACTATGAAAAGAAGGGCTTAAAATCTTACTTCTTACAAAAGTTGTGGATTGGAACAAAAGAAAGGACGCCGTTACAAAGTTAACTTAGTAAATAGGTGCGCACCTATTTACTATCTCCATCTAGTGAGGGATACACTAACTAAAATAATTGATAATTTTTTTTGTAGATTTTTTATAAAATTTTTTAAGGTTTTTATTTTGTTTTTAATATTTTAAAATGTTTTTACTGTTTTATGCATTTTTATAATTTTTATTTTCATTTTTTATTTTAATAAATTCAGAGAAGTTTGCAGATGAACCCTTAAAATGTTAGAAGGTGTAGAATGAGTACCACAGTCACTTCCAGTGCAATGAAGATATTGAGAAGTAAAAAATTAATTAAAACCTGAGAGATCAAAAAATACTTTAATTCTTAATTATAAAATAATGTACTGGTTGGCCGTTTATCTTTAAATTAATATTTAAATTATCAATGGCCTTGACACTAGCAGAATGGTTGTTGCAGATATTTTTGATTTGAGAGTGGATGGTATTTTTTATGACTTTTAGGTTGAGATTGGTATGATAATGACAAAGAGAAATAGCCCTAAAATAACAGTCATTTCTCTTGTCATAAATACTAACCGAAATTTCTGAATCTGAAATTTTAATTACTTGTTCTAAATAATTACAATTATTGTTATCATCATTAGTTTTATTCAGTTTTAGTTCTTCCGGATAGCAGTCAATTAAATTGTCAAGGTTGTCAAAGTCAAATACAATCAGGTCAATACATCATTTCTGCCTACGTTATATTGATGACGAAAAATGACTTTAATTTAAATGTCTTTCAAAGAGGAAGAAAATACTCTAGTTTTCGACCAATAACGAATATTTCAGAATATTTTTAAAATCTGATATAAACATGAGATCATATGCTTCTAGAAGATGTGAAAGAAAATTCAGAAATATTCGTTATTGTTTGCGAAAAATTAAGTATTTCCTTCGTCTTTGAAATTTCAAAAAATTGAGATAGGTGGTGTTGCTTGCTAAGCGACGGTGTGATAAATTTGGATGTAACACAATACAAAAAGTGTAGATTTTTTTTAAAAAAGCGAAAGATTATAAAATTGTAAATAATAATTTTATTTGAAATTAAGGGGACACAACAGATTCTCAATATTTTTTTTATTTGAAGTATTATTGCAAAAATTCAGTACTATTGAAATATAAAAATAATATAAAGTAATCTTGAAGAGAAAAACAATTTTGTTTTGCCTGTTTAGTGGAAATTTAAATTTTTTAAAGAAAAAATGAATTTTTTGAAAATTCCCTACTACTTTTACAAATGTAAATATTTTTGCTTCAAATTTTATTTGCAGATTCATTGAAATATATTACGCTAAACTGTGAACGAATTTTAAGGTGTATCTAATATTCGCTTAAGCAGATATTTTTTATTATATTATGTTGTGAAAAATGGGGAAATCTAGCAGTACTCCAATTTAATTCTTGTATATAAAAAATTAAGCAACTTAATGTTTTTTGCTTGAACACTTTAATCATATGCATAAAAATAATCAAGTACGAAAAATCTGAAAGCTCTGTCTTAGAAAGGTAAAAAGCCTTAACATTTTGAAAACATGACCGACATGGAGAAAAAGACATTTAAACTTGTCATTTGCGCATGGGTTTTCGGAGCAGCTGACTCGGATTCCTGTAAGCCTAAAGCATCGGAAACGGTTATATCCTTGAAATTGCTGAGGTAATTTCGTTGAATTTTCAGATAATCGGAAAGGAATGCTGTTTAATCTACTAATTGCCTTCGAGTCCAATAACTCCGAGATCTGGTAAACGGCTAATTGCATCCCATGCATTTATTCGCATTTTGAGACATTTGAATTAAATATTTATTTTGAATTTAATAATGTACTGATTTTTCAAAGCACTTTAATGCACTTTGTGATTTTAAGTTTGCATTAACTGAGAAATGCGTTATCAATAGTAATTTCGGAACGAAATGTCGGTTTTTTCTGATAGATAAAAACACGGAAGCAAAATATTTCGTCACGCGATGCACGAATCTTCTGAAAACGAAAGGCTTTACCGAAAAGTTTGAAAAATCATTAAAAATCAGGAATGATACACAGAATTTTCAAATTACTTTTATTAGAACATAAATATTCTGAACTTTACAATGATATAAAAGTCACGGTTCTCCGATGTTAATATATGTAGAAAGTTCGTCAAAATTCGCAACCAATAAACATTAAATAAATAAAATTCGAATTCGAACTCACTCTTCCAAATTTCGTCCCGCTATGTCAAATGGTCTGGGCGTGCATAAAGTAGAAAACAACATTCATACATACTCAAAAACATAACTCTTTCATATGGAGAGATGCTTCACTTTTTGTCTAATCATGAATCACATTTTACTTTTTGTTATATCTGAAATCATGTTTCACAAATAATAAGAAATTAGTTCTCGATACTTAGCTAATATTTTTTTCAATTTTCATGTGGGTGCATTTTTTTGTACATCCAAGATTCTTGTAATAAAAAGCATCCAAAGTGCCAAAAAGAAATCATCAATCACAATAATTTGTAATGAAAATTTACGAACTGATTAAATCTGTAACTTCTAGTAAGTGGTTTGTAATTTAATCTAGAAATAATATATTAACAAACACTATTTCATATTCTTTCTATCTCGCATAGTATCTGTATGAAATGTCATTTGAACGTTAAATTCGAATTTTCACTAAGCAATAGCATTTATTATGACTTAACAAATTTTCCATCTTTCCTGTATGTAAAAGAAATTACCGCAGAGCACCATTTTCTATCAAGTGTAAAATGGGAGTTATTGTAATATTTACAGATCAAGTTTGTAATGTAGGTCACACTTAAAGACCGCGTTGTTGTTGGAGTTGTAATTTCGTTGATGTAATTCGCTTTTCATTTTCACAGCTAAGAATTACAGGAAAGCCTTATGGATATTCATTAATAAATTAAATAATATTTCTGACACAATATAAATAAGATTTAATAAAATAAGAAAAATATCGTATAAAATTGACACAATTCATTTCTAAAACAAAGTTATTTCTAATCCACTCTGAGTAAACACACTCAGATCTCTGCCATACTGACCTCTTCTTCACACATCACTCGCCTTCTCAATCACTCCGCCTTTTATGTTTCCCGCTAATTACTTACCCTTGCATAGCTGTCTGTAAGGAACACGTAGATATTCGCTGGACACAAAGAGAAGCAACGTGATTCTAACAAAATTCCATCATAAGTCGACGATATGTCGTCACGGAAACACGTAGGCACAGATCTTGGACAAAATTTACTCTTGGAACCCATATTGGATTACCAAATACAGATACCTCCAGCCCCCCTTTTTCTGCTCATGCGTGTTTTTTGAAGTCATATAGTCGAATACTAATTTTTAGGATATCCATACAATAAAAACATTGTTAATTTTTTAAAAATATTCTTAATTCTATTATCAATATCTATAACCAAGTTATTATTTCTATTTATATAATTTATTATTATATTCTTGATGACTGTTATACTAAGATTACTTCCCCAGAAGCTAATTTGTTTATATTAAAATTAAATAATGTTCTTTTATCAAAAATATCAGTATTAATTTTCTATCTATATTTTTTATATCTAAATAGAGAAATTCTGCAACTAATTCATTATTATTTATCTTTATGTTTTACATAGCAGGATAGAAGTTAATTTGTGGTTTTAGATCTAAATCTTTATTGAGGACAATCAAATCATCAATAAATCTACATAATAAACTAGAACAATTATTCACCAAATCTTTCTCATAGAAATGCAAATAAATATTAGCCAAACTATTGCTAGCTGACCCTTCTTGACGTAATCCTTTAATTTGATGGAAGAGCTTATTATTAAACATAACATAGTTTCCTTTTTAAACCAGATGAGTTTTATAATTATGGATGCTTATATCCTTTTTTTAATTCAAAATCATTATGTATTTTTACTAAAGAATCTATCAAATCATCAGTATCTCAGCTATTAAATAAAACTTGGAAATCAAAAGTCTGTATATCATAATTCTTAACATCTTTAATGGCACTTAATATTTCAGCACTATCATTGACAAAAATAGTATTTTTTTGCTTTCTTAAATTCTCAATAATTGTCAGGAAATTTTTTTGCAAAATCTTTCCTGATTTTGTGATGTAAGTATTGTAGCCAATGGTAAGGCTTCTAAAATTAAGAGGATTCTTGTGAAATTTTGGAGTCATAAAGACTTTCTTTCCTAGTTTTTTATGCAAGGCTATTATTCTATTGGTAATTTATCTATCACTTAATTTTGATTCTATATAATTATCATTGTTATAAATGTGCTCATTAAGTAGTTTTCTATAATAATATTTACAAATTATGGCAAAATTGCTGAGGACTTTATATATATAAACTATTACAAAATCTTTTTGCAACTCATTAATCTTTTTTTAATGTCTTGATATTTTATATCATTATGTGATTTATAGTTAAATTGAAAAATATCATATAAAGTTTTTTGTTCATATTCATTAAGTGCCTCTAATTTCAGACTATATTTAATTGCCATATTTAATATAAATTTATCAATATCTTTTTTATTTGCTTTTTATATAATCATTACTGTTAGTCATAATAAAATGATGCATGGTACATTTCTTCATTATTTCTCTAAGCTTATTATCTCTAACAATAGTCAAATCTCCAGTAATCACATGCCCATTATGTTCATTTATGAAGTTATAGTAATCTTTACAATTGAAATCATCACTAATATTACTTTCTTTTATATTGTTGTAGTCAAATACCATTATGCCCAATTATTTGTCATATTTAAAAGCTCGTTTAATATTTTTTATAGGAAAGCAATTAATATATTTATCTAGTATAGTGGAAGATTTACATTTATCCTACATTTTGTCCATATAGAGGAAAGTAAAATATTCAATATCTTTTTTATTGCTTATATTTTTAGATAAATTGAATTTTTTATAGATAAATTTGTATATATCTCTAATAAGATCCCAGCCATGAGAAGCTGTCATATTTTATAGAATTAAATCTCACGTGCCTTTATTTCTTTTTTATTCTGCTCAAACGTATAACGTTTAATTTTTTTAATGTTAAACTATTTGTTAAAACTCATGCTTAGTTCTTTTAATTATATCAATGTCTCTTATCTTCTCTATTATGTCTAACTATGCTAGATTTACTATGCCATTTCTCAATATTGGATGCTTCTACTCTATAAAAATATTGAGAGTCATTACTTTTAATTACTTACAAAATATTTTTATTAAAATACGATAAATTGAGTCCATATTGATAAATAGTATTGTAATAATTTGTAAAAACCTTTTCGCACGATAATCTATTTTTCAGATTATGAACTATCTTGATGATATTAATTTCTACATTCAATAAAATGTCCAATTTCAATTTTATTATAGATAGTTTTGTTGTATACAAATGTTTTAGTAACTGAATGATGCTGATTAATTCTTAAGTTAATTGTATTAGATGTTTGACCCCTATATAAGTAAAATTAGATTTTACAATTCATCATATATCTAAAATTATTTTAAGTTTAAGTAAGTTTTATAAAAATTATAAATTGAATAATTATATCATTTTGTGCTTCATTCACCATTACACAAGTTTTGCAACTTTTATTGTTACATCTTTTGAATTTTAAAGTATCTAAATAGTCAAACATAGCATTATTATAAAAATTGCTCAAGTTATATTAGTAGACCTTGTCTATATTTTTTGTGTTATATTTTTTCAGAATAAAAAAAGAGGATCCAAAATTGTTGTTATAATTTGAATTCCAGAAGATTCTGGTTTTATGTTTTTGTATAAAATTCATTATTTCCAAATCCATGCCTGACTTTAGTGTCACTATCAGTATAGTTCAAATCAGTAGCATATTATTATTATTATTATTATTATTATTATTATTAAGTATGGTTATTATATTATTATTAACTATATATATTATTATATTATACAGTATGTATACATAATATACATAATATACATATATTATTATTATATAATATATATATATATAATATATATATATTATTATTAATACTATACATATTATTATTATTATTATATTATACATATTTAAATATATAATACATATATATAAGTTGTTTTATATATTACATATAACATAATATATATATATATAGCAGTACAAGTGCGTTAATATGGTTGGCTATATACATATTATTAATATATACATATTGGTTATACAATATACATATATAACATATTAATATATTACATAACACATATTATTACAATATATAATAATAATATTATTATTATAGTTATTACATGTTGCAAGTAAGCAGCGCTCATATATACATATTGGTTATGCCACAACCCCAACATCCAAAAACACTGTTAATTATTATAATTATACCAATAAATCAGCGGTTCCCACCCTTTTTGGATGTGCGAACCACCTGTTGTATAAAAAGTGTTTTGCTGCCCGCCAACTGAATATACAAATAAAAAAAAATACAAACATGTATAATACATTTGTATATTATATGCACGTATAAGTCAGATATTAGTCAGGCTTAACGTAAAGGGATAAAAAATATATTGCTTATAAAGCAAAAAAAACAAGTGAAGAGTCTTGCAGCTTCCTTGACTTCGACCGTTCCGCAGCCCACTAACACGCCTTCCGAGGCCCATAGGTTGGGAACCGCTGATGTATATATAATTCTTCCAAAAATGAACTATAGCCATTTGTTGCAGAAATGTTTCATGACTTCACCGTCAATCCCAAAAGTTTGCCAGACTTATATACGGAAGTTCAACAGAAATTAATGCAATTCACTTAATAAAAAATTATTTATAATTTCGAGCTTTATTAAACTACTTGGAAAAAGAAGTTAGGCAGCAAAATTATCTTTAATACAACAATGAAAACAGTACACACCATGAAATAGTGAATATTTGTTTGTGTTTGTTTAACATAAACAGTAATGACTGAATGAACTTGCAAGTACCACCTGTTAAAATATCCTTAAACCAACATTAACTCCAAATTAATTTTCCCGCAGTCTCTTTATATTTGCGGAATAAATTGATTGCATGCGTCATTTTTCTAATCATATTATCAGAAATGCTAATAAAGCAACTAGGAAAAAAGTCTCATTTTGTCAAGAAAAGAGAAAGTTTATCCTTCACACTCATTCAATTAATGACTTATCTCTTCATATAAGTAAATTAACATCTAAGAGCAAAGAATGATATACTAGATAAAAAATACCAAGTAATCGGCTGCGATTTGAAGTTATTTAATGCACATTAGAAACAGGGTTCGGCTCCCTTTAAAATCTTTAGACTTTTTAATAAGAAAATAGAAAAACAATAAAAAAAGATTTCTGAATGTATGAAAGATGTGAAATACGTGGCCAACATTGGAATTTAATAAAAAGACGATGAAAGGCGTTGTTAATGTTTGAATTAATCACTCAAAAAGTCCTTACATTTATGTTTCATAAGGCCTTTATATAATATAACTATTCTTTGAATATGGCAGAATTATTCTTGTTTGAAATGTAAACAGAAATATTTGCAAAAAATTCGCGAAGTAAGACAAAGTTACCCAGAATTGATAGTCGGTTTTTTTACGATACTATGGAGCACAAATCGCGCTATAGTGTGTTACATCAGGAGAAAGACTACTGGTGGTCACAAAAAAGATTTCAATATTTTACAGGCTATAAATTCAACAACAATAACAATATTTGTTTATCAGCAAATCTCTGCAATTCCGAAGTTTACAACATGAACCTGCATACCATTCACATGATGTTAAGAAATTTCTATGATGATTTCTCTCACAAAGGTCTATCCTATGCCATATTTCTTGTTCGAATTCAATGATCGTCATGCAATATTATCAATCCAATATTATATGAAGAGTATAGAATTTCATTTATTATCACTTGGAGCTTTGATATTAAAGCGAAATAAGCGTTTTGCAAAGTCGCTACTTAGATAAAGTCGCTTTTTCTGGAAGCCTCGTTGTGAATCTTTTGAAAGGAAGATGGTATTGGTAATTTTAAACGCTTCATTTAAATGTCACATGCTTTATTTTTTCAACGTCATTAAGAGTCTGAATGGGAAAACACCGAGTGCCTTTCTTAGTATTCATTCCTTTTATGAGGTTCCGAAAAATAAAATGGGTCATTTCGGTTATTTCTTGCATTGGGAATATTATTATTTACAGACGTATTTATTCTTGCTGCTTCTTTTATAAGTACAAATAAAAAGCCCATTTTCATGCAATTAATGAATGAGCCATGGAGAACCTTTCCTAATATTAGATCAAATACTAAATATATGGCATTGGCGTTAGTTTCATTAAAATGATTCTATTCTTTTTTGACATTGGAAAGAAAATATTTCGTAATCATCTTTTTAAAATGTGTCAACAACGTGATCTTTCAATCTGCTAATTACAATTATATTATGACTACAATTACAATTATACTACTGATAATTACAATTATAATTATATATTAATTGAAATATATTCAGAACAAATATTAAGGTGTGCTATTATGTTAATTTGTTTACGGACTTAAACGAAATAAATAATGAAGCACTGCTTAAAAATATTAAAAAAGACACTATCTTTGAAATCAAGGGGTTTTACATACAAAAAATTATATATATAGATGGAGCTTTGTCGAGGTTGGAGGAGATGACAACCTCAATGTGTCCTGAACATGATTAATCTCTAAAATTTAGGTGTACATGTTGTTACGACGTTATAAAATTGTTTCCCTGACATGCTAATCTTGGCGACTTTGCGACAAAGTTTGCGATCTTGGCGATCATTTTGGCGACTTAGCGACAAATCCCGCGACTTTGGTGACGAAAGATATCTTCTAGAAAAATCATGAATTGTAGTCCTATCTCTACTAGGAGCGTGAAATATCAAGAACCTTCTACAGATTACTATGTGACGTCACTTCCTTGAAAAGATGTGAGAAAAAAGCTCTCAATCCAAGAGTCAGTCGGTTGGACTTTGGTCAGTATTGAAGCTGGTGAACTGAGAGACATTTAAGCGATATTGAAAGTGCAGTAACTGATATTTATAGATGATTTCTGTTGTTTATTTATACAAGTGCTGTTCAGTTTGTTTTTTGTTACGTGTGTTACTTTGGCGTTTTGGTATTCACGCACGCCCACCAGGCGACCAAACGACTTTTGTAACAATATGCTCACCTGCTATGTCATATCGAAAGTTGTCCATAATTCTGTGGTTGATAAAAGTGATGAATATGGGCTCAGTTATGCTTCACGAGGTTCATGTCTGCAATCTA
Organism: Araneus ventricosus; assembly: GCA_013235015.1. Taxonomy (NCBI): domain Eukaryota; kingdom Metazoa; phylum Arthropoda; class Arachnida; order Araneae; family Araneidae; genus Araneus; species Araneus ventricosus. Next base: position 431,055 of record BGPR01000503.1, on the reverse strand, counting down.
TGTAAGAAATAAAGTGTTAATATAAACGCATTGTTTAGTAGTGAGCAAAATTAAGTAATTTTGTGCAAATATTTTAGTAATGAATAGTAAAAAGTTCATAACACAAATCACAATTGAAATAAGTTTGAAAAAACAATTCAAGCAAATATAAGTCATGAAATAATGTAACTGTTAGACATTTTGTAAAAATTTAGCAATAAATTTATTTTCGGATCTGAGGTCAGTAGTGTTCCCAGGTATTTTTCCAATTCCATACCATGATATCAAATGATTCAAACCCGATCGGTGCGCGTTTAGGCATCTGCTGTTGGCAATAATCTGAATGCAAATATAACGCGTTTTTCATACGCAACTGCAGTGACGGCTTGTGGACATAATTTTTGTCAGTAGGAGATCAGAACGGGAGAATGATATACATGGTGTTTATAATTAAAGTTGTACTTTCAAAAAGCTGTAAAAAAAAAGAACCACTGGTCAGAATGACCCGTTAATTCATCTGAGTATACGTGAAGCAATGGGAATTTGTTTTTGCGAAAGAAAAAAATTAGTTCAAAAGTTTACCGATAGATGGCGCTGTACTTGTGATAAGATACCAAAAAACGATTGTTTTAAAATATATGCTAATTTTAAGATGCTAATTAAAAGACGTGACATGTTGTTGTGGCACTCTTTGTTCAAAGCCCATCCACCACGACAAGGTGTTGCCACATCGGATAGGAAAAAATCGGTTTTTAATTGTCCCTAGGCCAAAAACCATAGAAAAAGCAAAAACTGATGAAACTATCAAGAAAAGGAAGTCAGCTTCAACTTGCTTAAGAAATGTTCAATATGCTGTACACCACTTTCTCCTATGAGCTGAAAACGCAAAACAGCATGCTCCACAACAGATCGGAGTGTTTCAGTGGTGATATTGTGAATGTGTTGCGGAATGCTGTTTTTCAACTCAGCTAAGTTCGCAATCGGACCCCAGTACACAGCATCTTTTCGGTAACTCTACTGCCAGAAGTCGCAAGGGTTCAGGTCAGGTGATCGTGGCGGCCAGGCTATTGGGAAATGGCTGCGGATAATTATGTCATTTCCAAAATGCAAATTCAACAGCTGCTTCATTGGTGTTCAAATGTACGGAGGAGCGCCATCTTGCATAAAAAATGAGCTATCTACACATCCGCGCTGTTGTAGCGCTGGAATGAGCTGGTTGCGCAAAGGAGATTCATAACGTGTCCCATTGACTGTACAAGTTACAGAATCCGAAGGACCAATCTCCTCGAAAAAGAAAGGGCCAACGATAAATGCTGCCGTAAACCAGCGCCACACAGTGGCCTTTTGAGAATGAAGAGGCAATGGCTGCATTTGGAACAGATTCTCTCTTGCCCATATTTTGCAATTTTGAGTATTGATAGAACCTTGAAGATGGAAATGGGCTTCGTTTGTCTACAAAATGTTCCATGTCCACGCATTCTTCCATTCGAGCAAGAAATTGCAGGGCGAAAGCTCCTCGTTTTGGCAGGTCAGCAGGAACCAACTCCTGAACATGCGTAATTTTGAATGGATAGCATTGCAGGATGTTTCGTAAAATTTTACGAAACGTGCTGACAGGCATGTCTAAAGTTCGGGAAATTCCTCGTAGCCTGCACGTTCCCAGAGCACCGATTGACGCTTCATGCAATGCTGTAGCCATATCCTGTAATTGCTTTCCTCCCTATGCCACATTTCACGTGAAATGAACTAGGCTCTACGAATTTATCAATCATCTTCTTTAAACCGAATGCATTCATCAGACCAGAGCCGCTTCTTAAACCCTTTATTGTCCGAATTTCTTCAATGCAATTGCCACACAGTCACCGTTCTTGTAAAAGAGCTTCACAAGCAGAGCCCGGTCCTTCAATGATAGAGTCATGACTACCTTCTCAAACGCAGAATAACAGGAACTGCATGTTTTCCGACCTTTTACCGCAAGTGTAATGTGCACGTCTCTTAATTAGCATCTTAAAATTAGCATATCTTTTAAAGCAATCGTTTTTCTGCATCTTGTCACGAGTACAGCGCCATCTATCGGTCAAAGTTTGAACTATTTTTGTTCTTTCGCAAAACAAATTCCCATTGCTTCACGTATGCTCACATGAAATATTATGTCATTCTGACCACTGGTTCTTTTTTCACAGCCTTCTGAAAGTGAAAACTTTAATTATAATCACCCTGTACGTGCACGAGATCGGGTTATGAGTTCAGCAATGTTTTTCATATCAGAAAAGTATTTTTAAAACTTATTTTATTGTTTTGATTACTCCAGTGAAGAGTATTACAATTTGGATTAATAATCAATCATTTTTAAGAAAACCTGATCTTCTAACTTTGCCACCTCTACGAAATTTTCACTGTCAATTTCTGCTAAAAGGCTGAAACACTCTCGTTGATAACAGTAACAAACAACAATTCAAGTAGTAATGCCACAAAAAAAGGAAACTTCATATATAATGCAGAAGTTTCTTTCTTTTTCTAAACTCAGCTGTAGACAAGGGATCCGCGAAGGTAACCAAATCAACTGCACCGTCTTAGAAGATACTCATCAATCAGGAAAAAAGGGACAAAGGGACTCCAATGGGTTCAATCGACCGCTAATGAGGATGTACGTGACAGTGCTACGACTCTATTCATTGGAGGCCACATTTTTATTTCAGTTCACTTCAACACCGAAGAACTCGCCCTTTCCTTAATGGGTTAAGGATATATAAATATGATCTTGACCAACCGTCAATGATCATTTCATTTGAATGTTTCTTAATACAATTTTATACCAAGGAGACTCTTCTGCTGTTAAGTCGGGAACCGCTTTCTAATTTCTTAACAATTCTTAAATTCATTTGGAAAACAGCGCCCACTTTTCTATTTAGTGTTGTAATTTAGCTAATTTTTCGTGTGTAATTGATTCAAACGCTATTTCATTGGTGTTTTAAATTATTGACGTTACTACTAAACCATTTTGACAGATTATATCATATTAAAAAGTTGATACAAGGAAATTGACCTTTATTGCTTTAGAATAACTAAAAGATTTAAATATACGTTTTAGGTTGTGTCAAAACCACCGCTAGAGGGCCATGGAGGTTTGGAAATGGAAGTAAAGTATCATTTGCGTCCCCGTCATCTGATCAAGAGATTTAAAACACTGGTTTAACATCTTTTTTCCAACAAATTTTTAATATTGATTCATCTAATGTTTAATGAAGTACATTAGTTTTCATAATCATTATTTTAACCCTTTAAGTCTTGCATTTTTTTGCTATCTAATAAGATGACCCCCTCCTGTTTTGTAAAGGGTCTGTCTTTTTCATTCATCTAAGAAGGCATTGAATACTTGAGAAACTTATAGATTCTATATAATGTTTGTGTGAAATTATAAAGCTAATTAATGATTAAATTTTAGTTTATAAGCCTAAAAAGGAGTTAATTCGATGCAAGTCAATATGACGGGCGCGAGACTTACAGGGGTTAATATCTATAAATTTCTATGTATCTTCGATGACTTATTAGGCATAATTATTTCAAGATATGATAAATTAGAATTACTTTATAATATTACCTTATATGTATTTTTAATAATTTTCAATCTTAGAAATATGAGCATTATTTTATAACATCTGATATTCGTTCGCCAGTTGACGTTTCACCTGATTTGTATTATATTACCTTTAAATCTATTTTTAATTATAATATTTCTTCCTTTATATTTAAGTTTAAAATTATTGATTCGAAATACTAAAGACATGTATAGTCTTTCTATGATTATGCAAATGACATAATTCATTGTTAGAAAATGGCAACAGTTATGCAATGTAACAACCTGAATACCAGATAAATGACATTCTGATCAGAAGAAAAACAACCTTCAAAAACAGAACTTCAGCCACTCCATTGTTATGAAAAAATGTAAGAAACCTTTAAATACAAAGTTTCTACCCCGGTCTTATCATTATTAGTAGCCTAAGGGAACGCAAAGGCTAATCCAATCTAACTTCACCCTCCTAGAGGTTACACATTAGTAGAAAGAATAGAGAGAGAGGACACCTAACTGAGTTCTTTTGCCCGTTAATAAGGACATACGTGACAGTCACTTTTCCATTCATTAAGGGCTAATTTTTTCATTGAGTTCAGCTCAACATGAAGGTACTTCAGTCTCCTATAATAATTTACGGATAAATATATCTTGTTGTGACTAACGGTCATTCATCATTGGTTTTGGGTGGCTTGTTTTGTAAAAAGATACTACGGGGTTCTTTGAGAAACATTGGGTTCAGTGGACAAAATGGAAAACTGAGCGTGCGTTTTAAGTGGGTGGAACACTTTTACCTGGTGGGAAGAATTGTGGAGGCTTCAATGAAATAAATTATTACACATAATTCATTTATTCAGCATTTATCGGCGCTGTAGTTTTTGCTATTTCCATTAAAGAACTTCAAGAGAATTTATTAAGCAGTTCAGGAGAAAGCAAAAGAATAAAAGAAACAAATCATTGTTTTCTAGAAAATTGAAATAAAAGTGACAAGGGATGCTGTATGTTCCTGTTCCGAATAAACAAATTAATAGACGAATTAAAAAATAATTAAATAAAATACATGATTTTCTTTCTCCAAAGAAAATTGAAATATTTTTAATACTTAATTTCTATATTAAAATATTCGGTGACATAATTTATAATTATCAAATGCAAATAATTAGCAAAACTAGCGAATCTTTTATAAATATGAGAGACTAATTATTTTTCTGAGTATATTTTGAAAAGATTATAAAACAGGTCATGTAATACAGTAGAACAAAATTATTTCCTATCGCAAGGCCTTTAAACCCTTAAATCTCTCATTTTTTCTGCTATCTAACAAGATGACGCCTCCTGTTTTGGAGGTTTTCATTCATCTAAGAAGACACAGAATACTTGAGATACTTATGTATTCGACGTAATTTTTGTGTCAAATTCCAAAGCTAATTAATGATTAAGTTTTACTTTATAAGCCTAAAAATGCGATAATTCGATGCAATATGACAGACGCGAGACTTAAGGGGTTAAAATGAAACGAACTTGCAAGTTCTAAACCTAAGAAAAAAACAATTATTTATTATTCACTAGCCCGTCAGCATAACTGAACTCATATTTTAATGTTATCGCAGAATTTTTTAAAACAATAAACCCCCCAAAATACAGTTTTATTTTTTTTTAAAAGAATGTGCTTGAAAAAAAATACGAGAATATGCATTATTCGATAGAAGCAAAATATTACGATAAGACCTAATTCATTAGCACTTTTATCTCGTTCTAATGAAACTATTTCCCAAAGAAATTATCTCCACTTGTCTCCCTTTATCTTAAAGCATAATTTGTTATCCTCTGTATTACAGGGTAATTAAGTGTTCCCTCGAATCTCATAAAGCATTTCTTTATTTAAAAGAAAATAGAATGTGTGACGGTATGTTTTTGGTAATTAAATAGGTCAGAAGAGAAAGCGTATGTTTAATTAATAAATGTTATTTTCTTTGGGAATATTTCAAGAAGAATAATAATTATTTTAATAGCAATTGCTTGTTAATTCAAACAGTACACCTTTCTGTACTGACAAGAATTTTTTGACGTAATAGATAATTAATAGAAATAATTGTTCTCAAAATAAAATAAACTTTCTAAAACTTTCATTTAAACAAACAATTAGAAACATTCGGCGTTGCGCAGATAGTGCGGACCATTCCTTTAGGATTCTACTTACCTTCATCATGATAACTTTTTTCTGGAAATGAAATATTTAAAAAAAGAACAATTTTTAAATGGAATACTTTAAAGTATGATATTGATAATTAAATATATGTATGGTATTGATAATAAATGTATGGTACTGATATTTAAAATAATTTTAATTGTTGTTGCGAAGAAATATTCCAAATCATGAGTTAATTTTGTCCCCTATTTAGAATTGATGGTTTCATACATACATACATGCATATTAAGTTAAAAGTTCCCCATAATATCTCCGTAGAACGTTGCTGCTATTTTTACGTTTTTAATTCTCAGCGTTTATGAAGAAGCTCCACCTAAACTAACTCGACTCTCGATTCCCTTGCCATAACGCTATGTGCGGGGACTTTGCACAACTCTAATTTGACGTTGTGGGTTAAATGCTATCAAATTAGTGTAGTGTAGAATTCTTGAATTATAGCACCACTTCCCGTCTCGCTCTTGTACTGAGTTATTAGACTTTGTCTTCGGACAAGTTAGTCATGAAACATTGTTACTAAATCCTTTTGTAGTAATGTAACTTCGTATAATTTGAAAATAAAAGTACCAAATTCTAAAAAAAGCAAGCAACTCGATATTAATATTGTCTCCCCCGTTTATAGCTGTCCATATTGATTTGAATCTTAACTATTCTAGGTGTAAGGGCTAAGGTGTAAAAATTTAAAAAAGAAATTACAAAGTGTATGAAATCTTGAAATTTGAACAGCATTCCTTGGAAATTTTTAACAGTGTCAACTATGTGTTAGAAATATGGTTTTGAAATATTTCGGGAACTTTCGTTATATTTTATAAATAAGACATAAGAAAAGAAGAGTAAAAATGTAGATGGAGCTCAAGTGCCTCCAGGAATAAATTATTCGGTTCGGAGTTTATCACGATCCCCTTTATCGTGTGTCATTGAATTGTGGTTTTGGTTAGCGAGGTAAATCATGTTCGATTACAAACACCGCCACATTTAATATGTCATGAACAGAAATTATACCTCTACAAACCTATCAACATTTATTTTTCATTTGGTTCTTATAATGTGAAATGGGTTAATATGCATTTAAGAATTCACCCAAAATACATTTCTTGGTTACCTTTAAGTGAAAAAATAGAGTTTAAAACAAAATTGATACACTGATGATTCTCCGTATTTATATATATCTTACACCCCCATAATTGCCTTAGAATGATAAGGAATCAATATTAAAAGAAAGAACACATACCTTCATTTCCCCGTAATCATGGCGCGAATACGTATGTCCACATTACACTACCTTATTTCCCATGTGATTAATTAAATTAAGACTTTACATTTGAAATTTAATCAACGAGCAAAGGAGAGTTTAGTGTACAAAAATTACTTTTCTCAAAGGTTCTCCTTCTTGTTCTTCTAATTCTTGTAAATTTTAATCAGATTTAATAACGTTGTTATTAGATTCTTTTATTTTTTTGCGTGCTTGTGTGCTTTTATGTGGTTTTTGTAGTGCTTTTAGCCTTTCCGCTTTTGATTGTAACTTTCCGGCTTTGAATTTTATAGATTTTAATTAGGTAAATGTAAATTATACTTATTTTGTGAATAAGTATAATTTATAATCACAATATAAAAAATAACAAAATCACAATATAAATATTTTATTATTGTGATTTTGTTTTTAACTTTATTGTTTTGTGTGATTATATATATATATATATATATATATATATATATATGCGATATTTTAAGTTTTTAACTTTCTTAATTCATTTTTAAAAACACCTCATTTTTAATTACTTCTACTTCCATCGTAATAAACGCACTAAGACTTTCACACACACACATTTCGAGTCGCAAGTCTTCCGGGAAAATCCCCTTTTTGCCGTATATAACTTCCAAGTGCACTGTTAACGGACCTTTTTGACTCCAACATATAACGAACAACAACGTCGCACCGCTTCGCGCGTGAACTCTTTAATTCAGGTCGAGAATCGACGTACATTATGATCCCTTTAGCTACAAAAGATAACCTGAATTATCTGGTACGACTGCATAAATGAAGATTGAACAACTACTGTCTTTTCCTTTACAAAAATGGACTACACCTCACCTTCATTAATGGTGTTACATACATACAGTAAATAAAAACATCAAATATTAATTTAATAATTTACACAAACGTGCACGTATATAATATATGTGTGTGCCCTTGGATGTCGACGAAGATAGTTTAAATCGTTCTGTACACACATTAGTTTTTTGTGTATATTAAGTACTTATGTGTTTTTAATCTTTTCTATCATGTTTCCCCTCCGGTCTGAGAAAGGCCTTACACCCTTTTTAGTACAGTACAATTAGGTCAAAACCCAAACATCCAAAACGAAAAGTTCTCTCCAGCGCCAAATCATTTCATACCTTTCCCGTAGTAAGTAGTAAAAAATCACATGCCTTCGAGCGACGGGTTTCGGGGGGAGGGGGTTGGAAAGGGGGTGAAATAGTTATTTTTCATAGTTTTTTGAATATATCTCGAAACATATCGAGTATTCAAATTGCAACTGATTAAAACAATTAAAGAGCTTAAAATTCTCTACAAATACATACTTTCATTTCTCTTCCAGCTTTAATAGTTTCTCAGATAATTGGTCTCAAAGGTTGCCACCATCTTGGATTTCCTCCCTCCTTTTTAGTTTTCCCTGAATATTTCGAAAAATATTAATATTCAAATTACATGCGATTCCCTACAAATTGGTGCTTTGATTTTTCTTCAAGCTTTAATAGTTTTTAAGATAATTGGTCTGAAAGTGTACGAATTTTAAAAAATCTTAGTTGATTGTCCAGTCAACGAAGAGTTTGAAAAAAAACATTAAATCGTATAGTTTTGAAAATTTGTACACTTGTCCGTGAGAGGCTTCTGATGAACATACTAAAAATCTCCGGTCCTGGGGAGTGAGCTCGAGCCGCCATCTTGGATTTATACACCCTTTGTTTAGTTTTTCCTAAGTATCTCGAAAAATATTCAGTTTTCGAATTACAATTGATTTAACAAATTAAAGAGCGTAAAATTTATACTTTTTTCCCAGCTTTAGTAGTTCGCTAGAAAATGTGTCTGAAAATTTGCCACCATCTTGTATTTTATCCCATTTTTTTAGTTTTTTTTTTTTGAATATCCAGAAAACTATTTGATTTTCAAATTACATGTAAAATAACAAATAAATGATCGTAAAATTCCCAACAAAATCATGCTTTTCTTTTTCTTCTAGCTTTAAAAGTTTCTGATCGAGGTCTTATAACTTTTTACTACTTACTACGGGGAGGGTAAACAATTTGTCCCATTCCATTAGCTCTTTTAAGTCGGATCACCCATATACTTTGTCATTATCTCGCTAAACAGAGAAATTCATGAATAGGAAGGTCATGTAAAAAACAACGAAATCTATTAAAAATTCTGTATAAAAAAAGGAATTCAATACAAATCTTGAATGAAATTAATGTTACAGGTAAATCAATATTGTACAATCAGTCAACATCAAATAGTTCATTCAGTCTGGTGGTAAGAAGTGAACCTTCTTGCTCTTCGTTCAGTTGAAGATCATCATCCACATCATCGTCGAAGAATAGCATGACACATGACACATCCCAGTCCTGAGCAATTGTTGCACATGTTTGTTTGAGCAGTAGAGACCACTCCTTCGACACTCGCACTTTTGTAGGCATTCATCTTTGCAGGTGCAAACGATGAGGGAGAGTAAGTCTTCAGGAGCAGCAGGATGTGTAGTCGTAATAGGACGAAGATGACCACTAATCGCTTTCCAACATCATTCCAATTTATATTTCTGCTCATTGAGCCATTGCTGCAATTGGCTATAAGCTCTACAAGAGTGTTGTTTAGCAGCAGCTAAAGTAAGGGGGAGTGCACACAACTTGAACATGGAATGCACAGGCTGTTTTGCGATCGTCTCAAAATAACATTGGTGGCTTCGAGTATCCAAATCGTCGGTATTCCGAGATCCAAATATGGAAACGAGAAAATGCTTTCCAGCATCAGCCATCGCATTTGGGTCTGCGTTTGTATCATTGAATCTAAGAAGCTTCGTATGAAGCGCCTTGTAGGCTTGAACTTTTTTGAAAGGCACTATTTTCCCCTTTCTGTAAATTGCTGAAACGGTGTCACATCCTGTAAAAGCGTATACATCCAAGAGAGCTTCTTTCATTTCCCCGACGTCTCGCTGAATGTCACGAATGCAGTGCACTTTTTCCTGTTGATTACCTTTCTTCGGTAAGACCATTTTTAATTGGTTGTTAGCTGGCGCATGAACAATTAACAAGATGAAGAAGCCCTCCCACCTTTCCCGTCCCTTTACCCTCTCCGTAACCAATCACCTTAGCATAATCACGTATATGACGATTTCTGTTTAAAATTTAATATAAATCATTCTCGAATTAGGTGACGTTTGCGTTAAACTTCATATTCAGGAAAAACTAAAAAAAAAGGGATGAAATCCAAGATGGCGGTACTTTTGAGCCCCATTATCTGGAAAATTATTAAAGCTAGAAGAAAAATAAAAGCATGTATTTGTAGAGCATTTTACGCTCTTTAATTTGTTAAATCCTTTGTGTATTGAAAACTCAATAGTTTTCGAGATATCTTCGTGAAACTGTAAAAAATTACCATTTCACCCTCTTTCCAACCCCGTCTCCCCGAAACCCGACGCTCGAGGTTGCGTGACATTTTACTATTTACTACGGGGAGGGTATGAAATAATTTGGCACTAGAGATAACTTTTCTTTTTGGATGTTTAGGCTTGGCCGATTTTTAGGCTGATTGCACTGTACTATTTTGGTAGGCTGTGCAGGGTCGGTTGTAAATAAATAAATATTAATAACTTTGTTATTCATTTAATTTGAGTACAAATGAAACAAAAACTGCAATGCAAACATTAACAGTTGGATTAAAAATATAATTAACAATAATTATTTAAACAAACATTGAGAAGCCGCTTCTATGTTTTATGCAAAATAAATTTTGTGCACTCACTTCTTTACGACAGAAAAAAAAGGATTTTAGTCTTGTTGCTCGGAGAGAAAGAATACCTTAGTGAAAACAATAAATTATCCTTATACTTAATTCTTCCATTTTTTTAACTGAGAAAATTATTTACTCTTCCTGTTCCTTCTACCATACAGTCCAAATTTCATTAAAATATGACAAACTATTCTTTTATGTAATTTTCATCTCTGTTTTTGATAATTATTCATTAAGAAACGAAAACGACCGAGTGTGTGCACTGAAATGTAAAATTTCCCGAGTAAACTTCACACTTCCTCCTACTAATCACCTTCATTTTCTGAACATTTTTCAAAACGAGATTTTTTTTACATGTCTTTTTATTTATATATGATATAATAAACTTGAAGTTACTTTTTTTACTTGAAAGCAGCACTAATGATGAAACTATCGGAGACAAAGGAACTTTTTAGAACTAACGATATAGCTTGTTGATTTGTTGCAGCCCTTGTCGCATTTAATCAAGTTTAAATAAATTAAGATGAATGAACGCACAATGATTTAAAGAGATTTCAATAAATGTGCGAGTCAAAGACCTTTGCATTTTCAAAAGATTATCCCATTAATATTAGTCAACGTTGCATTTCGATCTATTAAATCAATGTTGTATTTCGATCTATTGAACCAACGTTGTATTTCGGTCTATTAAATCAACGTTGTAGTCGAAGTATTAATTTTCAACTTTCATTCAGAAGAAATTTGCTGCTATGAAATGTAAAACTTTTTCATAATTTATGCGAAAAAGACAGAATTTGAAAGAATCTCTGTAAAAAAGTTTACTGAAATCAAGATTTTCTAAAAAGTGACGAAGTATGTTTAATACCATCAGCAGTAAGGATAATAGCTTGCCGACAAAAAATATTTTTCCCATATTTCCAAATGCTATTTCAGTGCAGACACCAGAAATTTTTTAATAATAAGAATAATTTATACTTATATTTTATGTGGTACCCCGTCAAATTGCCCAGGCCATATGAGCCCCGACTAAACAGCCCAAGACAAAATAGCCAATGCCAAAACAGCCACGACAAAAGAGCCCCGACAAAATTACCCAAGACAAAATAATCCAATTTCAAATACTGAATGATAATAAAAAACATTATTTTGTCTGCTCTATTTTGTCTTCGGCTATTTTGTGGGGGCTCTCACAGCTTGGGCTATTTTGTCGGGTCATGATTTTAAGTATCAGAATATTATTTGGTTTTTAGGGAGATTGGAGTAATGGGGGATATGCAAAATGTCAACTGTTTAAATCATAATCGAAAGAAATCAGCTAATTGAGTAATAAAGTTTAAACAAAACCAAATTTTTTGTCCTTAGTAAAATATGTTTTCTTCTTACAAATCGTATATTATACATGGAGTTGGTTGTAATTGTCAAGTTGCGGAATTATTATATTTCAATATCATTTCGTGAAAGACTTTTCTACAGTTATGCAGTCTTTTTCTTGATTTCTTGTAAATTTTCTAAAACTATTGAAATCCAAATATTTACTGACGAAATTATTAAAAAACAGACATTCATTAATAATACTCCTCTTCGAAAAGCTTTAATACAAAAATTCTGCTATTTTTCCTTATATAATTTCAATAACATGCTATTTATATAATTTGGAATTGACTTTATATTTTTATCAACATTTCTTATTTTTAAAATTCCACCGTATGCGAAACAGGTAAAACCACAAATTCCTTAAAAAATGAACGTAGGACGTACGGGCATGGCGATTAAGGGCTTAAACGAATCCACAGTTCACATATTCCGTTAAAAACGTTTAAAAATGTTTGAAGTGCCTCTGTATGATTGGGTAATTTCTTTTATTTTAGCAAAGGCAGAACCTTATGAAGGAAACACAGTTATAACTTGTTCACTGACTACGATAAACTGAGCGTAAAGACCGTTTCTCCGAAAATAATCCAGCAAACAAGAAAATGAAAACATGAGCCAACGAATGACATAAACGGAGGGCGGCTGAAAACTGTGATTTCGAAAGTTTGGGAGAAATTCCGGGCATGTGAGACATATTTCTCCGAAAGCCATCCTGTAAGCTTAGTCCCATCAGTGTTATCGACTGCAGACGTGTTTGGAACATTGCAGGAATTCCGGGAATTTTTTCAAATTTTGATGGAACTTTCATTAAGTGATGGAGAAGATGAATTTTGCTTTAAAATAGAAACTTGTTCTTACTCAATGTAAATTCACTGAATAAAATGGAGTATTTGGTTGTCTTTTAGAGCATCTAAGGAATAACGAAGTTAAACCTTACACAATGTCTCCTAAGATTGACGATCTACGTTTTGTCACTGTCAATTATGTAAAATTGATTCGTATTCTTCAGAGGCAACTAATCTTGAAACTTTAAATGTATAGAATGTATAAATATATGATTTTAACGGTATTTTAGTGGTTTCTTAAAAGCGTTACTGATTAATTCGAGGTCTTGTTTATAATCATTGGTAATTCAAGGGAAAGCCAAGTTATATTATTTACATCAACCTAAAAATTTCCGATAATGATTTCTTGGAAAGATTAGTCATTTTGAAGCTAGATAACAGTTATTTTCCGACCAGCTATACTGAATCGTGATCAGATGAGAAAGAGGAGGCGAGATGATTCAGCATTCTCCAAACTTCCACTCCATACCAATGTGAGTTACAACATGGTATAGAGATTTTTAATTTTGAATACTTGTATTACATACATATATTTTTTTTTACAAAAAGAAATAAAATTCAGTAAGAATAAAATTAATTTTTAAACGATAGTATCATATGCATTCAATTATATTTTTTGAAATTCATTCCTTGATTTGTCACAAAATTCATTTTTGTATATGCATGCATTAATTCATTTCTTGAAAATATTTTCATTCAATGCTATGTTTATTTGCTTCTATTCTGACACTCAGATGTATAATTATTAGTTTCTTCTTCCCTATAGTAAAATATTAGAAGTTAATTTTTATTACAATTTTTATTTTATTTTCAAACTATGTAACGGATTTTTTTAAAGCAAATATCTGTATATTTGACATTTTTGCAGAAATGTTAACAAGATGGAAAAGATATTATGACGAAAGGTTTAATAGTTTCAACTTTTATGCTTGAAACCTCGAAATAAATGATAACGTAGAATTTTCATCGTTTTCCAATTTTCATGCTACCAAATATATTAATTATTATGCTAGCATGCATCAATCTCGAAATAAATCAAACATCCCTTATAAAGTAAATGATTGAAGGATTTACAGAAGCAAGATTAAAAGGAGGAAACTTAAGTTTGTTCTATAAAATATTTTAATGGTGGTTTTTTGTTTCTTTTCTTTTGAAATATATTATTCACTGTAATTGAACGGAATATATTAAACTTGCGCAAGCATGACAAGATAAAATTATTTCAAGATGATTTTTTTTCTGTGTTGCTATTATGGATGATTTTATCAATCAATTCTCGAATTGCTTTGTTGTCAAATTTTTGTTTACTTCACTGATATGGTGTTTCCTTTAATGTGTTAACTACAGCATAAATGCATATTACTGTAGGCAGTCTTTATACAGTTTTTTGTGGCAATTGTTTAATATAGCTAACAGTACCATTCGTTGAAATTAATTAATATACATTACATTAATTAAATTACATTAATTAATATACATATTAATAATTAACATACATACATAGAACATTTAAATGTGTTCATCTTGAAAATCATTTTGTAATAAGACTACATTTTGTGTAAATGCTGTCAGTTTTTACGATAATTAGTTTTATATCTTTATTTGTGGAATTATTTTACGATGACTTATCTTAATATTTTATTCGTTAAAATTTAAAGGATGATTCGCTTAATTTTCAAGAGACTCTAGGTTTTCTCTAAATATATAAGGACATAAATAATTATAAAGATTTATTTCCCTTCTTCTTTTTCGTTGATTCTACACTTCTACTACTACTACACTACTAACTACTTTTATTGGAAGTATTGTTAGTAAAGGTTTCGAGCTGATGAAAATAGATGATGTATATACGATTTAAAGAAAATAAATAATAGAAATAAATAAATGTGTCAATATATATAATGTATTCTTCTTAATTTTTGTTAAAATATAAATAAGTGTATTAAAGCATTTATTCCAAATTAAATGGCATTAGTGTATATTTGATAGAAAGAACGATTTCTATTAAAGCAGAAAATTGTCAGAAGCTTTGCAATTGGGTTTTTACTAGAGGAAAACAGTTTGTATTGTTCAAAATATATCATTTCGATTTAATCTTAACATATGAACGAAATGCAAGAGGTACTTGAACGCATGCATAGAATTTTCGATAATAACATTAAATATTGCTAAACTAATAAAATATTTAGGAAAAAACTGCGAATTCTTTGTAAATATCTTCGATAAAGGAAATTTGTAGATTCTCCAAGTCATTTTCATTTCGATTAAAATACATGCGATTCTTGTATTTGCATTTTAATTTCTAGTTGAAGATGAAGAAGAATAACAACTCGGAAAGAAAATAACATCAACAACAAATATTTTATTGGTACATATTATAAAGATACATCAAATTAATATTTGAATACAAAAATTCAATCTTTTATGCTTCGATTGAAAAAAAAACATTGTGATATCGGGTGCTTTCAAAATGCAACATTTTTCTGCCATTAAATGTACAGTATTTCATTAATGACCAAGAAATGGTAACTTTATCTTTCTTCTCTTAGTTTCACTGAGAGTATTACAAGGATGATACGCTTATCTTTGATTTTTTTAAAAATTATTTTAGAGCTACCAAGAAACTGGCTTTTGATAATGAGAAATCTGAGTCAGCCACCTTGCAGTAACATCCGGGTAAAACTGAATGACAGCCGCTGAAATAGCTCGAGTACTGATGCCGGATTTCTAGTAGCCATTATTGGCCATGGCTCGACCCCTCCCGAAGGAGGTACGTACTACAATTATAGGAGGGACTCAAGTCCCCCATTAATGTGCCCAGACCAGGAGCTAGAACCCGCTTACTTATCCAGCGTCTTCTCATATCCATTACTCGTGGTGCCCCCAGGTGGGAGTGGCTTTTGATAAACACCATAAAAACGATGAGGAGTTTCAGTGATACAAAAGCGAATATCTTGAGTTAAATTATAGGAGATTTAATCTAAGATTCTTTCCAATGAAAAATAAATTCTGCTTCAGTTTTAATTCCAAGCAGCTATTTGCGTGTGGAAAATGCCATTGAAAATTTCTTTTAAATATATATACCAAAGTAATTGGAAATAAAATATTTCTTTTCTTTATTATGTTCAACACTGGCAAGGTTTTAAAAAAACCTGTTTAATGGACTTGACTTATCACTCTAAGTGACATGACTGACTGATTCAAAATTTATATTAATAAAATGAAAAGAGATTTTTTTATGAAACGGCTTGAGAAATGTGAAAATTCTGTTGCTTATAAAAGTCCCTTTAATTTAAATGCGTCGAAAACTGGTGATCTGTAATATTGCGTGTGAAGGTGAGATAATAATATACAACAAATTTATTGCAACACGTAGCTTAAATTTCAAGTTCAGCAACCAAAACTTGATGCTTAACGTATTAAAGTGCAATGAAAATATTTCATTAAGTTCTTAAATTATAATTTTATTTCAATAAAAGAAATGGACAAATGGATTTTGAGAGAATTAACCTTATATACTTTTCATCCGGATATGTCTTTACTTATACGAAAGTGACTTCTTTCTTCTTGTAATTCCCTGATTGTTGTTAAAATAAATCATATTTGATGAAGATTAATTATTACAAATAATCATTCGAATAGAAATTTTACTTTGATATAAACATGAATTTCCTTTCTAGTTGTTGGATACATGAAATTTCTTCATATTCTCGTATATACTGTCATTTTTTGCTAATTATATAAAAATATTGTTCTAACTACAATAAAATTTACATTTTGTTAAACGCTATACATATATTCATGTGACGTCATGCCTTCGACATATAACAAAGTCACATAAATTTTGAATTATATTTCATTCTAAACTGTAGTCACCAAAGGGCCTAATAGATATGTTGAAATATCGATATATTTTTCTTGTAAATGAGACCCTTACTTCATAAACAGCAGTGTTTTAAAGTATGAAATATAAAATTAATGTCAATCATCATAAAAAATTAATGTCATAAATGATCATCATAATAAATAAAATTTATGTCATAAAAAACTGTGAAGAGCAAACTTTGTATTTCGGAATACATGAAATTCCAAAAAAGAATAATACATCTAATACCTACTATTTTCGAGATAACTGCGAAAAATGTGACGAATTAAAGAATTAAAAATGAAAAAGTATGAATGCCAAGAAAGTTTTTCTAGTGCACATCCGCTGAATGAAAAATATTTTTTTTTTAGAAAATGAAATGGCAATACTTGCATATGACAAGATGTTTACATAAGAAGCTGTTCAAAATGAACATCGTGCCTATCGAGCAATGCATGTTACTATCATGGATACCGTCTAGGCACGCAATGCCTGAAAAACAAACTCCCTGCACTAACTGTGTTTCAATATACTCATTCCATCCGGTGGCGCCATACGAAATTATTCGCAGGATTCATAGCTAGTGATCATTATATCCACACAACTGGGCCTTTTCACAGTGTCAGATGCTTTTATTCTATTCGGTGTGCTAAATGTGTTATCATCTTTTTAATTCACATTTTCCTCGAAAAATGTAAGTCGTAGCGGTATGGTTCACTATAAAATTTGTATGTATTCCGAAAGAAAAACATCGCTCTCCATTGTTGATGCAGAAGCACCCTGTGTCCCTGCATATACATTTAGCATGAAGTATTATTAAACCTTAAAGAATATTAGGTATATGCTTTATAATTCTAAATAAATTAAATTTTACTAAATTTGCTTGTTTTCTTTTCAAACAAGTACGGCACTGCTAAATAAATTGATCCGAAAACCATGACTATTTTATAATGCAGCATAAAATTGAGTTAAGATTAACAATCGTTTTTCTCCAGACGAAAAAAAAATGCCTTCAATACGATCCGAAGCTTCATTGAATCGTTATAGTATTATGCTTTGCAATACCATACAATAAACAAATTTATTTTCTTGCAAATAACAAATGAGAATCAATTGGTCAACCAACCCTTATTATTTACATAATTTTAATTAAATTAAAATAACACACCGGATGGCTTCAATTCTCATATTTAAGAAATCTCCTCTTTTATAAGATTATTTGTAAACCTCTGACGGATATCTTTGTTTGAGTTAACCTCATATACCGCAGCATCTCCAATCTACCTAATCAAACCTCTTTATATAGAGTTATTCTTAAATTTTTTATACATATCATTGTTATTTTAAATTATCGTTACCATACAGAATTATGATTTCGTACTTCGTCAGAATTTAACAAATGAAGGTTCTATTTGTTATCCAGCCATCATGATTGGACCTCTATGGACACAAAACGGGACGCACGTACAACATCTATACATAAAAATAGGGATTCAGGTGCTCTTCTCGTAAATTCTGTTCCGGAATCAGACAAGAGCACCATCTGTCTCTTGGTTTTCTACCTCCGCTTTTATGTCTTCGGGACTGGCGGATACTTGGTAGGCTCTTTCATGGTGATCCAGACGAACGACCACTTGCTGTTTGGGTTCGCTGATTTCACCGGCTGCCGATGAAGCATTTGCTGCTCTTGTACGCCGGAATCGGTGGATGTTGGTCCCAACCAAGATGAGTATGATGGCTGCGTAAAAGACGACGACGACCTGAAAGATTTCGTGTAAATTACTGTAGAATTTCAACCTTCTCTTCAAAGTCGGTTTTTTTTTCATTCTTATTGAAATCTTTTTATAATGTAAAGAAAACGGATTGAAATTTTCAAAAATAACAACAGATTAAATACTGTACCTTTCAAGAATTCAGTTGTATTAAAAGAATAAAAGAAGGTATTGACGTCTTTAAAATACTTTTCTAGTGCTAAAATTAACTTATTTTATTATTTATGGAAGTTAATTAGGTATTAGTAAGGTTATGTTATCAAACCACTTTTGCATAGTTAAATGAATTATCTCCATTTCATTGGAAAAATACAGAAATTCAGCTTTTGCAGGTAGGAAAATGAAGCTTCTTTAAATATGCAGAGATAAGAATATTCCAATAAAGATTAAAGTAGGGAAAAGAAATGCCTTTGAGTTTCAGAAGACAGAGGCATTCCAATAAATTTTAAAAGATAAAATCCTGTGCGAAATAGCAGATATTTTGTCTGCTTGAAAGAAATATACAGGTGTGTTAACATGACTCATAGTTAAAGTAAATGAGGCTTATTTATTTCAGCATTTTTACTTTTTCAAATTTTATTATCACACAAATCCTGTGAAAATTTCTTAAAAAACGATGCTAAATAAAACTGCATAAATAATATTGTGCGAAAATTTTTGTAAGAAAAAAATTAATATTTTAATTAATTATAGCTTATATAAAATGTTTTAGTCACAATAAAACTAACAAACAACCGTTCCTTTTATAAAAAATCTTTTTTAATTTAGCAATATTTGCGCTTTAAACTTAAACTAACAATGCGATGATTTTTTTAATGTATTCTGCATTATATATAGGCATAACTGAAACAGGAATTTCAACAAGTATTCAGTGTGTCCTAAGACTAATATAAAAATTGTTTGCCAAAAGAATCTATATTTCCTCAGAAAATGGAGAAGAATTTAGAACACACAATGGTCTCTCAAGGGAGTAATACCGAACTTACAGTAACGTAGATAACCGCATCTGTGGACTGTTCTGGAAATACTATTTTCACTGTCTGGTGGTGTGTTTTCTCTCTGACAGCTTTCAGTGCGCTGGGGACGAGGGTGCCGTTGCATAAGCCTCCAAGCATCAACCTGTGAAATAACAATTAACATTACTTCATAATATGAAAATAAAAGATCTACTTCATGAAAATAAACTATTTAATGAT
The DNA here is from genome assembly GCA_013235015.1 of Araneus ventricosus. Classification (NCBI taxonomy): domain Eukaryota; kingdom Metazoa; phylum Arthropoda; class Arachnida; order Araneae; family Araneidae; genus Araneus; species Araneus ventricosus. The sequence continues at coordinate 411,242 of BGPR01000503.1, read as the reverse complement.
ATACAGTGTTTTGTTGTATGATATAAAATACTTCAGTGTATGAAAATTGGGTAAAGCAATGCTGATGTCATTCCTGCTGATTCTGTTTATTGATTGTATCATTAATGTCTATTGCAAAATTCCAAATTAATGCATACTAAGCTCATTTTTAGACGAAGCTGTTACTTTTATGAAAACTTACGAAATACAGACAGAAAACTGAAATGTGTTAATACGAATTATTAATAAGAAAAATGAGCTATTGAATATAATATTTATAGTCGACCTGTGCAATCAACAAATATAGTGAAATGATGTTCATCTATAGAATGGGCACAAATAATATAATAATTAGTGTTAAAGATGTATAAAAGGATTTAATAAGACAAAACCAGTTCATTTAAATCCACTGGAACTAAAATCTGCGACATAATTAATCTGAAATTAATTTTAAGATAAAAAGGAAAATAATGAATAAATAGTGTCATTTACCATACAGTTTCCTAAAAAAATACGTTATTGGCTTGTTTATTCTTGAATTAAAGATCATTTTATTATTTATAGGCAAATATAACCTGCAGTTAGATTTCACAGAACAGAATACTAACTGATATTCATAGTTACAGAAACTATTTACAATTTTAATTAATTTATTTATTTATTTATTAATTTTGTTTCTTAACTAAATAAACTAACACTGATTTATTCCAAAAGAATATCGGTAAAGTGTTGATATATAAAGGTATAATTTTTTTTTACGTTGCTAATATTAATTTGTCCAGGGTTTGGTTTGTGAAGTCAATAATTGAATATTTTATACAGAATAATCAGAAAATAAATTATTTTACTGCCATACAAATCAAGACGAATAGATTAAGAAGAAACGCAATTGATTGTCATAAAATTTCCTCTCGGCAAAATATATTGATTTCCAATATTTTTTGAAGCAAAAGAGTATTAAAAATATTCTAAACTCCCTTGTTCCTTTGTTAGAGTTAACACTTTATGCATCCTAACTTCAGTTTTGCTAATATAAAATGAAGAAAATCTATTTATGAAACAGTGATTTTTGATGCTGTGTCTTCTTCGATAAGTTCATGTCCAAATAGTAGATAACATTTGAAAATATTTCCATTGTGAAATGAAATAATGCTAGTGTTAAATTAAAAAGGTGTAGAAACCCCTTGCATTTCAAAATAGATGCTTTATTGAAAATAACGAAGCTGGAAAACTGAGAAAATTAAATAACATAAAGTTTATTTTCCTCAAATATTAATGTAATAATAAAACAAATGTGCAAATTTAATGGTACACAATTTATCCTTTTAGGGCAGTTCTTCTTTTTTTAAATTTAGAAAATTCATATATTCTATAGCAAGGAAAAAGTTGAGATATTTATTGAAGATAAAATTTTGAAAAGTCATAGGTTTTTTTTATTTTCTTATACTTTGTTTCTCACACATGGACGAATATCTCTCCAAATATATTAGCTTCAATTTCAATTCCTGTATAGAATTTATTTTCTCCATACAGATTCATACGAAGTTTCATGGGTATGTAGTAATGGCGTTTGGAGGGCTGGTTAAATTTACAGCACCTTTTCAAGAATAATAACCCTTGCTTCCTACTGATTTTCTAAGCCATGTATCGTCATATGAGATGTTCAAGGTTAACCCTCTCCCTAAAGAATATACTTTTCCTACATGAAATAGAATTAGTTTTATCTCATTTTTAAACTTCCTTGATGTGATGAAGATTAAAATAATGATTTTCTGATAATTCTTTAATGTGACTTCATCATATGTATATCTCTGTTTAATCAAATTGACAAGCAGATTTTTAATATATCACTATTTTTACGATCTTCCAATGTTCTATAGATTTTCTGTTATATTATCGTCCCCTTTCGAATATACTAATTTTGGTATTAGCCTAATAGTTTTGAACCTTGGCTGGACGATATCCGAGCCGACAGCCCGTCTCCAGATTTCCACACCATATTAGTGGGCGATGTCTAATACTACATGGATTAAATGTGCATCAGATCCGTAGACACAGAACGACGGTTTTCCATATCCATTTGCCTATGAACATTAAGTTTGCTAATAAATGGGTGGATATAACAAAGCAGGAACTCTACACGGTTAATTTCCTTGGTTTGGATCTCGAACACATCTAAAATTGAGAATTTGCCACGAGGACACCGCAGGTCCTCCTTATTTTATCGAAACCAATGTACTTCTGTTAATCTGTGGGATAATTGTTATATAAAGATAAAATCTCCTGCTCGTAGTTTCGTTTATAATACATCTAATCAACTAATACAATCTGTCGTATAAAATATCAAGAAGTGCAAAATTACCACTTTCAGGACTAAAAAATTAAAAGAAATTATAAAAAGATCTATTCGAGGATTTACAGTTAATTTGAGTAATTTAAGCTCATTTGATTTTATTTTGGCTTTATTGGGAATGTCGTAAAAATACCCGAAAGTATATTCATTGTCTTCTTCATTATTTGGAGTAATTTTACGTTCAATATAGCTCCAATTGCAGTAGATATGAATAGCTTCGCTTACACGCTAACTCTGAAGCAACTAAATTCATTTGATTTATTGTGTTTGAGGACATGTGTTATCATGGAAGGGACTTGAGTTGAAGCTATATGTAAAATGGTGCCGAGATAGAATTCCGTTGAAATCACTATGATTTGCGCTAGGCTGAGCATCTCAAGATTTAAAGGGTTCTACATCTATTATGAGGGATAGTAATCGAATGTTACAAGCTGCGTTTGATTATGTAATTTACGTTGTAATTTTATTACATAATTTAAGATATGTGCATGGTAAAGATTAGCAATAAACATTGCAAAATGCGCATTTAAAAAATGGAATTTAAAAGGAATGTTGTTAAAATTACACCTTAAATACAAACTACTTAATAAAAGGAATATTTCTTTCAGTGTTCGAGACATTTGAATAATATTATGAAATGGTTTAAAATCTCACGTTGGTCTCACAATTTAACTCGAATTCAAAATTTCGAAAACAGTCTTAATAATTTGGTTGTTAACGCTGTTAGTAAAAATATGAAGGTAATAGAAATAACAAACACGTTTTATTTTCTATTAAGTATGTAATTGTTAAATGATTGCGGAGGAATATTAACAATAAATACGTTTTATTTTCTATAAATATTGTTAATAGTAAGCACATATTGTTATTTAATATGGCCATTAGCTCTTTTTTTGCACTGTTCTCAGTAGCTATACAAATAGTTGAGATTTAATTTCTCATTCAAGTTGAATGCAGTTCAACGACACTTCTTTCCCTTGTTGTCAGCCTGAAGAGAAAAGAGTTTTCTTCCTCTGAGCGTTTTAGCCGTATTTTTCCGTTTCTTATGTTGAATTCAAAAGCAGATGATTCATGTTTATGTCATAAACTACCAAAGATAAAATATTCTTAAGATTTCAAAGACTTTATAAACTCAATAAATATCCAATTATTCACTTTAAAAGCAACTTTCTAAGACTTTAAAGCTATTAGATCAAAATAGCTAATCTCTTGGAGGGTTAAAGAAAGGATTGAAATATTTCATTCATTATTTAATTATACCCATTTCATACTATGTTGTATTTTCAAACGTTAAATATTAGTCTTTCAGATTCCAATATAAAAAATTCCTAGCATTTGTTTAGCTATGCGTTTTATTTAAAAATTCATTCTTGCGAAAGAGTCGTTAATGGATGTGCTGCACTATCCACTAAGCTTCAACTTAATATTTATATATTTCACTGGTGCTTATTTATGTATCCTTGTCGTACCCTTTTTACAATATGTTTGAAGCATTTATTTCAGCATTTTCACAATGGAGCAGTCTTTAAGTATTCTGTGGTTTGTACTTGCGCTGAATTTTCCCTTTTAAAATCAATTACAGTTATTTTGCCTGACAATTCTCTTCTGATGCAACTTAAGGAAAAAGTTACGCAAATGCAGTAGTACGGTGCTGTAGTACGTCGAGGTTTCAATTCACATCTGAAAGGCAAATGAGAAACGAAAGGCACTTAGAAGAAATAAACGGATTGAATGCCATTACTCTTGTGTGTGCTTACTTAGTTATTTATTCGAAGCAAAACTGTTCGGGAGAAATGTATGACAAATTGTCTCAATATATAGAGTGGTCGCAAATTTTAACTATGAGTTAGGTTAGGTTACATTAACGTTCCGTTTTGAAGCAATACGAGGGCTATTTAGGGACGGACCTCGTAATTTTGAACCGCGGTTAGAAGACGAGGACGACACATGAGCTAGCACACCCCTCTCCAAACTTCCGCGCCACACCAACGGGACGACGTTTGGCCACTACGTATGCTTTAGCGTGCAGCAGGCCCCATACACGGCGGATCTTCAGTGGAATTGGGTTTCGAACCTGCCACCCTTCGGTCCCGAGGTCGAGACCCTACCACTAGGCCACCGCGACCTCACGCAAATATTAACTATGAATAGTCTCCAGAAGAATTTGAAGGAAAGAGAGATGATGTAAGTAATTTTGTGTTTTAGTACAAAAATATACATTTCAAGTTTAACTCTTTAACTCTTTGTGCTGCATAATGCTTTAACTGCATTTTCTAAAAAGTATATATAACATATTTTATTTTTCTTTATTCGCATCAATTTAGTTATAACTTCATTTATTTGAAATCCTGCGTTACACCTGTAAAAAACTTTTCCCAAATTTGTTTGCTTATTGCGAAAATTAAGTATTTGACTCAAGAATTATCGTCACGATCAGAGATTCTATAAATCATATCAAACTAAAATACTGCATTCATTTCGAAGAGCAATACAATTTTTATACATATTTTAGAAATAAATAGTCACGTTTATTACTACACTAGCAACCTCCGGCGACCAGCTTGTTCGTCGGGAATATGATTTCAATTAAATCTTGCATCATTTTATATTCATGGTTCTCTTAACAACGTAATTTTAAACTTCAGATAGTGGTTCTATAATTGACCTTGGACCTCTTCTGTTCATTGTCTACATAAATGTTCCTAATAGCATCAAATAATTGACCATGTCATGTAATCTCTAATTCCATGTTGTCGGCACTATCTTCATTATCTTATTTGTCTTGTAAAATATGCATTTGATATCAACATTAAAATGACGCAGCACATTTTATGGCCAGTGGCATGTTATCTGTATTAAAACTTGATGAGAAAAGAATGAAAACATAGCAGCCATAATCATTGAGCTTACTGGATATATTTCTTAATGTAAGCAAAGTAATATCTCGGAGAGCTTGGTTTGCAGATTTCGTAAAAATTATGATGAAATAAAATATGAAAGCAAAATGTATTAGGATATCATCTCAGATTACAATAATGAAAGAGAAATTTGCATATAAATATTTGTTTAAACAATGAAAACTTTCTGAGTTGAGTTGCAACAATGAAAAGTATTGTTGTAAATTATGTCAAAAAATATTTTTAAAAATTCATTAAAATTCGAGGAAAAAGTGTACGGCAATTTAATTCATATCATTGGAAAAATAACACTTTGCATTTTTAGATAGTGAAAAAATAATTTTTGTGCTGCAATATTTCCGGAAGTTATTAAGGAAAAACGCCAAATTTTTGCTCAATTTTTAATTAATTAAAATTTCAAAAAAGGGCTCCGAGTCAGTCGCAAATCCTCATATCAAAACTAATTAATCTTTCAAAACCGAGTCGTGAAAAAATCGTGTCAGTAAGGTAAGTTTGGTAAGTAATAGAAGAGTTTGTTAAAATGATAATACGTGGTTGTACTTGCTGGCGAATTTTTATAGTTTCAAATGAGCAATTTTTGTAAATCTTGTCGAAAGCAAAAACATAGGATGTAAAATTTAGTCTCTGATAGCCGGATTTTCGATTACGTGAGACGATTACGGCCCCAATCAGCTCCGCATAATATACGTTCTACTGTAAGAGGTGTATGTGTCGGCCACGAGATAAGTTAGATATTTTGTTTACAAATGTCCATTATGTTTATGAAGCAATGATTACGGTTGTCAGAAGACCAAAAGTATCAACTACAGGAAGACCGATTTCTAAGGTGAAGACTGAAAAGAAACTTTTAGTACTAAAGAAAATCTTAAAATATGAAATAAGCACCAAACAAGGATTTAATAAAAGATACCTAAAATGAAAGAGTCAAAAATGAAAGTCATCAAACAATTTGAAATCACATTTTCTTTTTACATCTGTTTCGAACTTTTCTATACAGACGAGGGATTGGACGAAATTGCTTTTAGAGGATAATATGCATACGAAAAGGAACGAAACAACAAAGCATTGTGGAAAGATGTTATATTGGATAACTTCAGAAAATAGGAAGTGCATCTGAAATGTCCTTCAATAATTTTGCGTATCGATTAAAGAAATAAGCTGGCAAGATGTTTGCATTTTTGTCCTTTCATATTTCCGTATATCGATTTATTGCGAAATAGTAAGAAAATACTGTGGGAAGGAGTGGGCTGGCAAGCTGTTTGCATTTTTAACTTCCAAACTTTACAAACATTTATTATTGTTATTATTTTCCATTGCTTTAATCCATTTCCTTTACGTAGAATTTTCAGATCGGAAGAATTTTTTTATCTGAAGAAAGTCTGAAATTAAATCTTAAGAATTCAAAAATGGGACTCAACTTCGTGAATTTCATATGTAAAACCGAGTTGTCTGGATTCAGACTGGATTGGAATACTTTTTTGCATTTGGTCTCAATTCAGTTCTACGACTTTATAATATGCCTGCCTGCGCAGTGTAGATTCTAACAAAAGCAACAAAGGATTTACACATGCGAGTTATAAACTTTCTTCCTGCCCAACACAAATAGAGTTTAACAATTTCAATTCGTAAATGATAGGGAGAAGCACCCCAAAGAATTAACTTTAAAAGCGATGGTCATTAAAAGAGATCGTTATTGTCAGAAAACTTAACAGAAACTTCGCTTAACTGAAAAATCAATTAAGTTATCTCTTTAATAAATGACACCTTATATTTCGATTTACTAAACACAAATTATTGCTTTATAATTAACGTTAAAATTCTGCATCTGCACTATGCAGATTTTCTTCAATTCTGATATGGTTTAGAATAGTTAAGTTTTATTTCCTTAGAGTATTTCTTTAGAGGACAATTTTGGGAGATGCCGCTTAATTTTCAGCCCGAAGAACCAAGCACATCGCTCTCTAAACTTCCACATCATATCTCGGGAAAACGTTAGACCCAGCACAAAATTTATTCGTACCAGACTGTCAGAGACGGCGTATCATTGGTGAGTGTCATAGGTCTTGAAGTACCGAAGCTGAAACCGTATCACTAGTGTAACGCAGCCTCCATTCTTGTGCTACATAGGTAAGCCCCTCTCCCGGCTCTGGATTTGAAATTTAATTCGTGGCTTTTATACATAATTTTAAGTTAATAGAAGTTGGACGAAACTGAATAAATTTCTAAATTTTGTGTAAATCCAATTCTTTATGTGTTATAAAGTGCTTGGGTGGCATAAAATGAAATTTAAAGACTGCAAAAAAGAGAGCTAAATAGATATATCCCTAATCTTGAAACGAGATAATTGGTTACGTTTGCCTTTCAACATTTATTCTGCCTAGGGCAGCTTCTTCTTAAAGACATCCACGAAGGGACCTACCTACATATACTATTGGAGGTAAAGCAGATTTTGTACATTAGGTGCAACCCAAATACTCGCTTTCATAGACGGTTGTTGCCACACTTCGCCTTTGTCATCAGTATTTTGAATCGTACTTGGCTACGTATGGTAGATTAAATGGGACTGGAGTCTGCATGTTTAATTTAAGGCGCAATTTTTTATGTCATTGCACAATTATTTGTGGTTCTTGGTTATTAATTTCAGAGCCCGAATAACATTAAATGTTTTGGTTTTCGAAATAATCTTTTATATAAATAAATTTTGATGTTAATCGGTCAGTTTTACAATTCACTAGTTTTGGATTCTTCAACTATGCTACAGATCGATTGAACTAAAGATCTTACATTTCTATTTTTGTTTCTTGATCTAGTAACTTTAAAAAAATGTGTAATAATAATCGGAAGAACATCAGAATGGAATTAATTTTGTGACTTTGATAAACAAGCATAAATTGTCTGAAGAAATTGAATTGCCTTCTTTATTTTGTTTAAAATGAATTATGCCGCTGTAAAACATTTGCCTCGTTAACATTCGCTTTCATATACCACAAACTAAGGCACTGGAAATAAATAACTTTCAGGAGCTTTCAAATTTGCATTTTCTTATTGTATAAAGTAAAGTAGGATTTCTAAAACTATATTGCTAATCCGAAGAGGAGTCATTCCCATCAATATTACAACAAAATATTTTAAAACTCGTTAATTTTTCAGATTCTTCACTATATGTAAATTGACATGTTGAAGAAATTTACATATTAATAGATTGTTTAAATTTATCTCAATTCCATGCGCATTTTAAAAACCAAAAAAATTAAGAACCATTCGACTTGTGTGCGTTGAAACTTATAAGTATAATAATGAAAAGATTAGTTATTATTAAGACAAAAATTTTTAACTTCCACTATCCCTCTGACTGCTTATTCCACGATTTCCGCGGGTAGGAAGTAAGTCTATTTTCTGCTGCATCCTGCTATTTTCACTAATTGATGTATTTCCTCAGTACTATTTCAAGGTCGAATGGTATTATACTGATAAAAGACTTCCTTATAAATAACGATTCGTTTGGTTTGACGGCATTTGAAGATGTTCGAGAATGTTACATCTAAACAGAGATTTAAAAAAAAAATACGCAGTCAGAGGGTTAATGTCCTAAAAGTAGAAAATGATTTGTATTATCAAAGTCTGGCAATGAAAAACAAAACATAAAAGCAAGAAGCGTGCTGATAGAAAGACTCCGAGGTAATTGAAATATCATTAATCTCATTCATAATATACACTTTTATTTTTAATGAATGTTTTGGAATGCTCTATTTTATGATAAACACCACCTGGTATACCTGGCGTTTTTCGGGATAAAATGATAAATTTTCAAGTCTAAGTACTTTTCACACCTTAAACTTAATCTGTTTTTCCCTGCAGCGTCTTCTATTTATTTTCTTTCGCCCTCTCCCATGGTGTCTGACCCCTCGGCTAGCAGTAAAGCCCTTCTCTTCTTTTTGTTTCCCTACTTTGTATCACCTGGCGCGAGTCTCGCAACCTTTGGAATTCTATTTTTCCCTCCCTATTATTGTTACGGCGACAACAGAAGTATTTCCATATCATAGGTTTTATTGCCATGGCCCGAAGTACAGTTCTCTTCTTTTTGGTGCTTGTGTACCTGAGCGGAAAAAGACCTCATAGTGTTCCTTCTCTTCTTCCTTAGGTCCTCTCTATTCTGAAGGAATGGGAATCAGTAAACTTGAATTATTTTACGCTCCCATTAGTATCATTAAAATTTTTGTGAAAATTAAACGAAAACTAGCATAGAGAGAGTAATTAAATTAACGTCATTAGAGTGCTGCGCCTCCATATCAACAGGTGCAAATGAAAATAGAAGGTAACATTCTATAAAATAAAAGCGGGAATAAAAATTCTGACTTTCTGTTGCTATCAAAGAAAGTAATTTTATCGAAACTTTAGCAGTTGTGATAACAATATTTCTTTTAAAAACGTGAATGAACGGCAAAAACACATGAATGAAAGACTTGATAAAACAGTAAAACTATAGGGTTTGAAATGGGTTAAAATGAATTTTTAAATGTTAATTGAAATTGGAGAAAAATTCACGACAATTAAAATTGGCATCAATAAAAGGATACTCTTCTGCTCTTTAAGATGGTATAAAAATTATTTTAGAACAATAATTATTTCATAAATTACTGACGAAAAACTGAGCAAAAACGCATAAAATTGCTTAATTTTTGTTATTTAATTAAAAATCTTAAGAATTAATTAATTCTGAAACTTGAAAATAACACATTTGATCTAGAAATCGACCTAAGAATGGCATATGCATATGTCACTACTATTCACTGTGTAAGAAGAATTCTTGTGAAAGACAGACATACATATGTATTTTCTGCTTTAAATTTAGAGATTTCGGTTTAGTTTCCTTATCGAATTGTTTTCAGTGCTGCTAATAATTTTACTTTGTACCTCCAAATATTTGATACAATATTTTTTTTACTTTGTAGCGCCCGTTTAAATCCGTGTTTCCCCCTTCTCTTTACTTTTTAATAAATTTTGTAATTTATTAATATGGAATAATAAAATCAGTCTTTTCTCATATTCACACCAGATTGCACTGCACATGTGCAGTAAAAATTTAGTTTGAAAAATTAAATAATTGACAATTAAATGTTGAAAACAATAAAATAGTGCTCTGTTATCAAGAACACGAAATTGCAGAAAATTTGAGAGCATAAGCACATCGAGAAATGAATGAAAAATCAATTACAAAATTCGATATTTATAAACATAAAGACACAGAAGTGTGTAAAATCGAATATAAAGTATGATCATATTCAATGAATTTATAGCTATTAATAGCACATGCATGTGAAAGCGAAATCAGTTAAAATGAATAATACATATGCATTAAATAAATTTTCCTGCAAAAATTCTTCTTTTCTCGCATTTAATGTTTGAATTTCTGAATAAGATCCAACAGGCATAAATTTATTACTTATCTAGTCATCCTAATATATAACGCAGAATGAATTTATTATATTTCGGAGATGTTCAAATGGTTCGGAAAAGTGGCAATTAACTCAGAAATTACAGGAAAAATTAAGTTATCATATAAAATTAATAGCGAAAATTGTCCTACTAATAACATTACGTTACTCTGATTGATGTTTTATGCTGAATGCATGCCAGCTTTGTTAGCAGGCAGACTCCCTGTAGTAAATAAATTATCACTTTTTTATTAGTAACTGAAAATCAGTATTATGTTGTTACACACATTCAGAAGATTTTCTATTTCAAATGAATGGCCGTAACAACAGTTTTGCCTTAATGTTGACACAGGCCAAGATTGATTCTGTCTTTTGATTTTGACGCGTATGTTATATTAAATCTGCCTTCCTGAACCTAAGTTCAAGTGCCGTGCTTGTCATCAGACCGCGGCTTAAAATTAAGAGGTCCGTCCCAAAATAGCCCTCGGGTTGTTGCTAAAAGGGATATTAATATAACTAAACCTTTCTTAATAACCGCTTTAACCTTTGTAACTTTATTTTATATAATCTAATCAAAAATGATAAGAAATGGGCGTAGTCTATTTGCTTTTATCAAAGAAAAGCTAGAGAAACTTTTCTATTTAACAAAAATTCTTACACTCTTAATCAAATAATGAATATTATGCTGCCTCGGTTTTTTATTTTTGCTTGTGAAAGTGAACTTAATGCTGACTTTTCTCCCAGAACATGTACCTCTATTGTAAAACAGAAGAGGCATTAATACTGGACAATATGATATGTTAACAAGAATTAAATAACTCACTGGAATTTGGTAAGAGACAACGAGCCTCGAGAGCAAGCATTTTTGTAAACGTTTACGGATAAAAGTTTTACCCTGCCATTGTCCAATCTCCTCAAATTGATATTTTGATTCCCAGAAACAAAATGATACTGAAAAATAGGGCTGCCGTTCTTTTACTTCCAATATCTTATAAACGATTCATCAGATAAAGACGCTAAAATTCATATTCGTGATTCATATAGTAAAGAAAACACGCCAATCTGTCAAAGTGCTGCAACATGTACTTCATTCCAGTTATATTTCTTCATTCCTGTAACCACATCAGGGATTTGATGGCAGCACAACATTATACAAAATTCATTATATACAAATATACATATGCATCATACTGTCTCTATATGTATCATACTGTAGTATGATACATATAGAGCAATTATATATTATTTATTACATATGTATCATTTAGAACAACTTTAGAAAAAAAATCAGTTCTATTCTGAATCTCACAAATATTATTTCGTACTTCAGTTTTATTCATGATGGTTTATTTCACGTTGATAACTATAATTTTCATTCAATAATCAAGGCAATGTCTCAAAATCTTTCTTGTATTATTATCTTATTCCAAATTAAATTATTAAATGGCATGGATCGTGGCTAATTATGTGGATAATAGAATATTTCTATTATAATTGGCACATATATCCCTTTAAATATTTTTTTATCTCATTTAAAATGATTTTAATTCATCTGATTTTCTGATAAAGCACATTGCTTTATTGCTTTTTATGCGTTCATAGACAATAAAAAATACAAAGTATTCATGGGCCAAAGCCTTTCTTTCAGAATTAATGGCATGCTATTTCTGTCCTTTTAAATGATCGAAACATTAAATGCTTTTCAATATGTCATCAAAAGAAATTCAGTATTAATTTTTCCTTTGATAGTCAAAATTTACCTTTTGCAGTACCGTTATATTCTTTTTAATCATCACAGGACATAATTCTAGCATGTAAATCATTGTATGTCCCTCATGCATAAGTGTAAATTGTGAATCTCATTCGAAAAATTCACCAAGAGTGCATTTGTAGTAAGAGACGTTCTATGAAATCCAGCTATACATCTAAAATCACGAGATACAGCACTCGTAAATTTTTGTCGTGCATAATGGCCTAAAACACGCTAAAAACAGCTCAAAGACTCATAGAATTACAAAATATGTTGCGTTGTAATGATAATTGCAGCAACCAGTGTAAAAATTACAGTAAAAGTGAAAAATCGGTTACTATTAAAAATGACCGCGGCTAGGATTAATAATAAGCGGCTAGTATTCATACAGATCGGATTTTTCACTTTAACCATAGCATGCATAAAATGCTGATAATGAATCGTTTCCTATCCCAGCCGAGCTAATACAAAACGAACAAATGTACGGAGTATTTATTATTCACTGAAAACTAAAAATAAGATATTAAAAGTGGATATGTTTCATTTTTAATCAAAAAACATTCGTGAAATACTTTTTAGCTGTTTATGTCAGGAAGAAAAGAAATTGTTTTCTTTTTCTTAGAATTTTTCATTTTGATAGTCGTAAGTTTTTTTACCTTTAATAATAATAAACAAGCAATGTCTTATGAACAGGATTAATGTCATTCAAATTTCGTTAATATTAACAAATCCAGAATTTCCACAACTATATAAAAACCAAAACAATTTAATATCATTTCAGAAAATATCCCACTCTGATACAACAAACATGAACTTTCTCTCAACCTCTAAACTTCCCAAGTTTTCTCCTGGATTCAGAAAACTATTCATTTAAAAACTTTCTTTAGAGAACCCACAAGTTGTTCGGTGAAGATTTATCAGTTCCAGGAATTTGATGGAGCAGGCTGTCATTGTCGGTTCTAGCCATCAGAGTCACTCTCGTACCTCGTGAACTGGGAAATTGAGGCTCTATTACAAGAGAACTTGTCTGTTAAGACATCTGCTTTGCCTTATGAAGAGGATCTTCCTGTCTAAGAATTCAATATATGGCTCACAATTTATTTCTTACTTAAAGAAGAAACGTTGCGGAGTCACTAAATACATATTGTCACCATTCTTCACATTTAAGTTATTTACAAATAATTAACCCCTTAACATTCGTGCCCTTACGTCCTACGTGCATCGAATTATCGCATTTTTAGTGTTGTAAACTCAAATTTAATCATTTAGTTTTGTAATTTGACACAATGATTACGTAGAATCCATACACATCTCAAATATTCTATACCGTCTTAGATGAATGAAAACGACAGCCCCTTTCGAAAAAAGAAGGGGCCATCTTATTGGATAGTAAAGGAAATGAAACTGCTAATGGGTTAACCGAGATATGTACACATTGTAAAAGCAGAAGATCTCAAGGAAGTGTCTTAGTTTTTGAAAATATTGACGCGAGAGAAATTAAAATTTAATTCAAGAACATTTTACTTCAGAAGGAAATTCTCAGTTGGTGATGTGATTTAAAATCTATCTACATTTTCAGACATAAACTGCAGCTGTGTTGAAATACATTCAAATAAAATAAACAAATAAAACAACACCCCTTAGGGGTGATGATATACGCAAAGCAAGGTTGCGACAAAAAGCCCGTAAAATATCGTATTAACATCAAAACAGAAACAGCAAAACATTAGGATACATAACGTAATGGGATTGAGATTTTCAACTGAAGCATGATAAAAAAACTCCCTTTCGGCAAAGTCAAAGGTAATACGGATGTAATACGGATGGGGAATATGGTGTGTGCCTGCATTGGCGTTACACCGGCATAGGCTCTTCAATAACTGTGGCGGCGACATAGTGATACAGTGTGAGGTTACAAACTATTTCCCGACAATGCTGAATAATGAAAGAATTAAAAGGAAAAATAATAAAGAAAACATGATGATACTTTACGGGATACTTTACAAAGAGTGGGGAAAATAAAATGCGATTGTCCAGTGGGTACATGAGCTTCTATTGCAAACACTCAAAGATGAAGGTGATGAAGAGATGACTATGATATGTACAATGAGTATGGAAAGGGCCTGAAAGTCTCTGGAGGAGCAACCTAGTGTTCATGGGCATTAGGAAATGTCTTCTGGATCCTGTTCAAATATATCCTGTTGATGAAGAAACAGGAAGGATAGGAGGGACTTCACTTCTTTTGTCCTGTGCTTGTCCTGCAGGATCTGAAGGACGGATTGACCAGGACGGATGAGAGCCCTTTGGCTGTCGAGGAGGGGGCACCTGAAGATGTAATGCAGGATGTCGTCATCTACGTCCTCACCACACCGGCAGTTGCATTCTCGAAGGTTGAACTTCTTGAGGTAGTAGGGACAAAGGCCATGGTTTGTGACTACTTGGGACAATTGGCGATTATCTATACATCTGTTGGTCTTAACTTCTGGGAAGATGTTAAACGTAAATCTTCCTTTCGCATTGTCGTCCTTCCAGCGGTCCTGCCACTCTCTGAGGAGGAGGTGCCGAATTGATGTTTTAAGTGAGCTTTCTGGTATCCCCAGATGTATGTCGACTGATGGTCTGTCGCTTGCTGCTTTTGCTGCCTTGTCCGCTACCTCATTGCCAGCAACTCCGATGTGGGCTTTGACCCAGTGTAAGGAGATGGTTCCATCTAACAAGCTATTGATGTCATCCACTAAGTTGTTTTTCGGCGCAAACTTCTGGAGAGCTTTCAGTGAACTCATGCTGTCTGTGAACAAGTGGCAGTTGGCGTGTGGTCTGTTTTGCTGTTTCCATAAGAGTGCCTGTTTTATGGCTTTTTTACAGAAATAATGAAATATTACATATTGAGATCAATACAGACATAGCCAATGACTTTATCGTTTCCACACATTGCAATATTTAAGTCGTTATTCTATTTTCATGACATTTAATTTTTTACTCTATCAAGGTTTTATCATTCCATTTTTCATTTCAAAAGGTTATGCTAGATTTAATGGTCAGTACATTGGTCAAGTTTTTTTATATCCCACACATAATCATTCAACAGGTAGGAGTCAAAGAAATAAACATCCCAGCAGTGCAAATATCTCCTAGATAACATTAAACCAGCCTATCTGAAACAGCAACAGGAAATTGACTCTTGACACGAATAAAGAAATACTTTAGATTAAAAATTAATTTATTTAATCTAGGTTACAATACAATTGTGCGAACATTACTTTGCCATGCGGTAAAATCACATGACATGAAACATTTAAATACTACTAGAATGGACTCATTTAGAGAACTCCCCGGTTACA
This sequence comes from Araneus ventricosus, assembly GCA_013235015.1. Lineage (NCBI taxonomy): Eukaryota > Metazoa > Arthropoda > Arachnida > Araneae > Araneidae > Araneus > Araneus ventricosus. The sequence goes on along the minus strand of BGPR01000503.1, from coordinate 395,466 downwards.
GAGATAATATTCACTAAATTCTTCACACATAAGAGAATAAAAATTATTAAACATTATGAGTGTCAAATTTAATACCTGTCTTTTAAAGGATAGGATAAATTTAGATCTCCATCGACAGTTAAAAGAAAATACTAAGACAGAAAACCCCAAAACAATTTTAAAGTTAATGAAATATTTTTCTATATCAATTTCTACCATCTTCAATCGTGACGGAGCTGTGGGGAAAAGATAAGTTGGAGGAATTGAATATCGCTTTTCAGCTCATAATTTCTAAACAATTCTAGCTGCCCAAAAGATTTTAATATAAAAGTTATTCGTTATGATAAGGTGATAATTCGCCAAATTGAAATTTTTTGTTCTATCTGTAGTCGTAACAGAACTATGGGAAAATGATTATTTGGGAGGGGATTTTGAGGGGGGAAATGGCTTTTTAGCTCATAACTTTTAAGCAATTGTAGCTATCAAAAAAAGTTTCAGCACAAAAGTTGTTTGTTATGATGAGGCAATAAGTCGCTTAGTTTAAATTTTCTTTCTATCTTCAATCGTAAGGGAATAATTGGGAAATAAAATTTTCAATAAAAATTATATATATATATATAATGATTTCTTTGTTGTAGTCGTTAAATAAGGAACAGGCCGAGTTATTAACCAATTTTTATTTATTATACATTATTCAACATATTATGAGAGTGGCGGAATATACGAATACATCGTATCAAAGTTCAAGCCAAAAAAAAAGAGCAGAACATCCCTGTATTTTTTTCAGATAAGGGATTACATATAGACACGTGATCAAAGTGAAGGGAATATTAGCTATTTTTAGTATATTACGTAAGTGTTTTGGGGAAAATTCTGGTGCCGAGAGGATACCGAATTCACGATTTTTGTGTGCGCGTGAAAGGGATTAAAATATTCTTTTGGTAATAAATATGCCAAATGAGAGATTTAATATACCTTCAGCGAGGGAAATTATATATATGAACTTTTTAACGAAGGGTGTTTTGGGTTCTAGGGGTCATGATAGGTGAAGACCTGCAGAAATTTTCCGGAAGTCGAGTCATGAGAACCACTGCAATATGTAGATTTCCTATAAGGAATCTACCTAAAAATGACGGGAGGCTGTCTTTTTCAAACAGCCGCTGTTGTTAAAGGCGTAGGACTACTTTACTCGCGCGACTCTTTTCCGATTTTCAATTTTTTTTTGTGACTTCTGTTGTTGCCCTTTATCTCTAAAATAAGACATTAGTTACGTTTTTAACATATGTAATTACCGAGATAAAAAGAATCTCCCATACAAAGTTTTTTGCGGCGTTTTGGCGTGTGAATCAAATTCCTTCCTGAGACCGCAATCGGAGGAACGCAGTCCTACGTTAAAGAGTATAAAAGTGTTTCAGAGTGATGTAAAAACATAGCGCAGATGTCATAAGGATCTTTCCTAATTCCAGTATGAAAGATATTTCATTTCCGTATCGGTAATTTAATTTAACCACTAATAATATCTATTCAACTTACCCAATCAGACAAAATTAAACTTGTCATCTACAGAACAATACCGAAGTAAAATTCATTGTTAGATGTTATCGAGAAATGTCCATTCAATTATCTAGAGGACATTTTATACACCATGACTTCATTAAGCGTAGAAAATTCTTTGACGTCATACTTTATTGCTATAAAATACATATGTTCATTTAGACACAGTTTACTGAACTGAAATTTATTACAGCTAATGTAGTATAATTTTTTATGCAATAGTAACATTCAGAATTATTTTATAGACGTTTTGGTTTCATTATTTTATACAGCACTAGTGGAAAAAACTTTCCAAGGGAGAGAAAGACTCTTGAGAATCACGCAGCATTGCAGTTTCGGAAGTGCCCTCTCCCTGCGGCAGAGAACGTCGTATCAAAACTAGACTGCCCATGTTCTGCCAAAACGGCTTCACTGCAAATGTGTGGGCGGTATTGTTGGCGAATACCTCATCGTCAGGAGGGAGGGTGACGAAATACATCATTTTGTGCAGCAAGTCCTGTGGGAACTTTGCAAAGATTAGCCCATTCCTGAAGAACTGCGCTGCTCTCTGTCGTTGTAGTATGATGGAGATCCTCGTTTATTTCACCAATGAAGTCCGGTAATACCTTAACTTACATCTGGGCAATTATGGATCGGATGCAGTGGTCAAGTTCATTAATCTGCCTGGTCGCCGGACCTATATAGTTTTAACTTAAGCAGTTGTGTCCCTGTGTTGCTTTAAGCCACATACGCGATTTTATCTTCTAAAATATTTAGAATACGACTGAAGCTCTAATGTCTATTGTTGCCAATAGGATACATACTGAAAATGTTATTAAATTATTTTACAACATGTAGACGACAGCTTGAGTGCTGATGAAAAAATAAAAATAAATTGATGTTTTTCACTTGAGGCTGCATCCTTTTTTTGCTGAATAAATTGATGTTTTTTCACCTGAGGCTACATCTTTTTTGCTTTGTTAGTACGATTGAAAATATTATTTTTATTCTAGAATGATGAAGGAAATTCTTTATCCTTATTATTATTTCTCAAAATTCATCTGTGTTTAATATTATATAATTTTACCACGGAATTTTTTTCTCAACTAAACCCTAGTATTGCCGATTGGTAAAAAACCGTTTTCTTAGTCGTAAACCATATTTAAAACGAAATAAGAATTTTTGAAGTATTTTTCCCATGTTCTATTCAAGAAATGACAGTCAAAAGCATTTTTAAATCAGTTTTTAAAAAATAGGGATTCCTCTACAGGGATTCTATTCCTGTGGAGGCAAAAATGTACGGGAACTGCACTAAGTCAGTTCCAGACCTTGCTGCTCGGCCTTCCATGCAGCGTCATTAGAAAGCCTATATTTAGAACACCTTTTTAGCATGTTTGTCTTTCGTTAACCCTTTAAACAGTGGTATAATAAAATAATTTTGGGATTGTGATTGATTTAAGAAAAGAAATTCATTTAACTTATTGGATGACATTAATTTATTGTTAAACAATTTAGTTAATTAATAATTAATTATCAAGTCACACATTGCTATGATTTGAGATAAGAAATAGGAACATCTAGGTTTTTGTTCCATCGACAAATTTGGTGAGAACTTAAAAATTGAGTTTAAAAGTTGATGGATTTGGTGGAAAGTATACATCCCGCGGCCTTAGAAAGGGTTAATGTAAATATGATTAAAATGTTTTGTGTCAGTTAAGTACTTCTGTGTCATTTCTCGTCTTCTGTTTACTTCTATTCGCTTTAAATCTTGAAGAAAGAATTTCCGACCCTGCAATGCTTTGCTATGCCGAATAGTCTTTGTGCCCCCTTTAGCAGGTTTGTTGCAGTGGTACTGAATCACCCTGTATAAAGCAATTGAAATTGTGGAACAACAGTATCAATCTTTATGTGATTCATTTATTAAAAAAAATAATTAATGGTATGGTAGACTTTTTTGTTTTGTTTATTTGGGGTAATGCCGAACTTCCGTGCCCAGGACCTATTTCTGGTGTCATACTTCGTCAATTTTTTTCAAATTCGGTGCATTTGTAGTACTGCCTTAGCATAATATCACATGCAAAACACAAGTTCTACAACTCAGAAATTTCCGAGAAAATCGATTTAAATGTTTATCGAATAGAATATCAGCCAGTTTTTGCTTTAACTGTAGTCCGAGATGGCAGCTGTCGAGTGGTTAGCGTCAGAACTTCGTAATTACTGGAGAGCCGGGTCGAGTCCCACGTCGAATTTTTTTCAGAATAATAACGTATTTATGCATAAATAATTATTGAACTTTCAACGGCGTTTAGTAATTCTGCAAATTTTTCGTGCGATAAAAATTTAATTTTATTATAATTTTATTCATCACATTATATGAATTGTATTTAATATATTTAATAATAAAATACATGACAATAAGCGCTCACATATTGGAATACAATAATATTCATGAAATAAGGTTTTCGAAGTTTCATTAATCACTGGATTAGCTTTGAACATTGCAAGTTGCCAAGTGATATTTGTCATACAGACACAAAAAAGCATAAATTCAGACGCATCTATTACACCGAGTAAACCCAACTTTAACTATTACGAACTAAACTATTACCGCAAACACAAGGTAATATTATGTCTGCAGTTGAAGTCTCTGCACTGGAACCTCGTTAACATTGTGGGAAATTTCTGTTTCTTCAGAAAATTTGAATTCGAACCACGCTTAATGCAACATTTTTGCAAATATGGGTGCCGATAACTGGTGATGCGAGATGAAATTTATTTTGATTGCATCTTCATTAGATGCAATTTCTTGTTCGTCTTCAGTCAAATATGAACAATTCTGGAGGCGCTTTATTAAATTTTTTATCTCTCGTTACATAATACTAGCAGTACCCGCATGGCGTTGCCCGGGGCATCTTGACTTCAACAAAATAAAAAAAATCCCACAATGACATAAAATAAAGTTTTAAGAACGAAATCAAAACAGAAATTACCCGGCGCCAGCCAATGAGATAGTAACAATATATGCTGGGAACGTTTACTTGGTAGAAAGCTTCAATTCGGATCTGCGACTGGAAACGTTTCAGACCAAGAAAAAAATTAATTAAAAATCGGAGAAAAAAGATATTTTGGACGTTCTTGTTTCAAATCAGGAAGAAATATTCCAGTTATTACCTAAAAAAAATTCGAAAATGATAACGAAATGGATGCAGTGTCATAAGTTTTCATTCTTAAATATTTTCGGGGAAACTGAATATTTTTTAAATTTCTCAAAATTCGGTAAAATATGTTAGACGTTCAAAATAAACATCATTAAGACGGTAATTGTTTGTTCAATCTGATGGTGTATATTTTTTCTTCCTACGATTATCAGAAGCAATATTATGGAGAAATGAGTGTGGAAAATTATACAAAGCACTACAAAATATTAAATAAAAAATTTTATGGATTAAATTTTAAAATTCGGGCTCCGAGGTACATTGAGTCACCATTATGACTACATATGTGCCAAATTTCAGTGCTGCAAGTACTATAAATTCGTCTAGACATCGCACACTTACACACAAACATTCAAATACTTTCTTTTATAAGTATATAGAAGTAGAAGTATACAGCATTTTTTGCTCTATCTGATGGTGCATCGATTGTTCTTCTACGATCGTTATTTCTCATGGATCGGCCCAAAACGTCCGAAAAATCACCCAAAAAACAACACAAAACATTAAATAAAAATTTTCGAAATTAAATTTTAAAATTTGGGCTTCGAGGTGCATTGAATGACCATTACGACTACCTGTGTGCCAAATTTTATGGCCGTAAGTGCTATAGATTCGTCTATACATCACACACACACACAAACATTGCCTTTTATAAGTATAGATATTTGTTCAGCTTCCAACAAAGAAAGAGAAAGACACAATTGAATATTTGTTTAAACAATAAAAACGGTTTGAACTGCGCTGCAACAATGAACAGAAATGTTGTAAATCATACAAAAAAATATTTTTAAAAAATTATTAAAATTAGAGAAAATATTGTACCGCAACTCTTTCGTTTAAAACAAACTTTTAGACGTTTAAAATAAACTTCATTAGAATGGAAATTGTTTGTTCTTTCTTATGGCGTATCTATTTTCTTGCTACAATGATTAGAAAAAATGCAATGGAGAAATTAGGATGAAAAATCACCCAAAATACCACAAAATATTAAATAAAAAAAATTCTAGATTGAATTTTAAAATTCTGGCTTAGAGGTGCATTGAGTCACCATTAGTACTACCTGTGGGCCAAATTTCAGGGCTGTAAGTGTAATATTTTATGTCTAAACATCGCACACACACACACAAACATTGCCTTTAATATATAGAGATTTAAATGGTATTGAAAAATTTCGATGTGGGACTCGATCCAGCTTTCTAGGAATTACGAAGCTCTGACGCTAACCACTTGGCCGCTGCCATCTCAGAAAACGGTTCCAGATGGAACGAACTGATTGTTATTCTATCCGTTAAACTTTGCGATTGATTTTATCGAAAATTGCTGCGTTGTACAGCTTGTGGCTTGCATGTTGTATTGTCCTAAGGCACTACTACAAATGTACCAAATTTGAAAAAAATCGGTGAACCCTGTACCTAGTGCTCCATAGATGTGAAAGTCATAAATTTTTTTCTTCATAATACCTAAAATGTAATTAGTGAATACTCTCATTTAGTAATAATCACCTTATCTGTTTAAATGACGACTTTTTATTTGATTCAAATAGACACAAAATAGACACGACGAAATAGAAACGGCGAACATAATTCGCCGTCCTAAACACTACTTTTCTTAATAAAATATAATTTTCATTCTAAATTTCACCATTGTCAATTAATTTGTTTTAAAATGAAATTCAAGTATTTTAAAATTATTTCCCCCTCCCTTAGTTTTTTAGAAGATAAAAGGCGAAACATTTTAAAGTAGTTTTAAATCCATAACCGCATTTATATTTTAACAAAAAGAAAGCGTTTTGTTGTGAATGTAATGGAGTTGCCGTTCTCACCTGTATAAATATGAAATATACAGTTTAAAGACAAGTAAAAAAATTATAAAGTGTATTTTAAAAGTTTAATTTAAGTGCATTAAAATACAGCTTTTTTCTAAAAAAATTGTTTTTCATTGGAGTCTGGCTGTAAAAATCAAAAGTTATAGTCCATCGGGCTGATAATACTTTAAAAAGGATTGCTGGAAAAGAAAAACCCCACACCACAAAAAAAACTTTATGTTTGTCTTTCAGTAATGAAATACCATTGATGTTCTTCAGATCTTTTGTTTCAAGATCCTTTGACCTAGTGGTTTTCCTACTAGCGTATTTTATTTTTTGGGGTAATTTTCAGGTGCTTCTGACTGAAAGAGCTTTTCTATTGAAACGCGGAAAGAATTTGGTATGTGTTTTAGAGTGATGTGAAAACACTATCTAGATTTCAATTTCAAAAATATTTTTTTAAGTTTCTTTTACTCAGTTGATGTAGTTTTATTTATTGCAGTTTGAAACCTATTTTAGTCTTTAATGTGCTTTGAAAATTTAGTCACAATCATTTCCGATTCCAGACATAAATTTAGTTCTTATTTGCTTTAAAACATCTGAACGCACTGATTTTGCTGATGGGTTTTCCTTTCTTCGTACGGAAAGAGTATTCAGTACTAAATGTTAACAGAAATAGTTTGTTTAAATGTCAGGATAAAAAAAAGTTGAGATAAATGCAATATCTCCACATTTCTATTAAATAGAGACATCTACATTAAACATTACAATCCAATTAAATACAGAATAGTTTAAGTAATGGTAATACAGAAGTTTTTACGAATAGTTTATTGAATGTAATACAGATTAAAAATATCAACCATTTTAAGAATGATAAACTGGCTATGTTCCCATCGAAGAAACATTTTTGTTGCTAGAGAATGAACAGTAGCCATATACTTATTCAAAATCAACCGTAAAGAGGAATTCTTGATAAAAGTCGTTAAGTTATCCAGCGATTCAAAGTCTATATTATACAAAATAACTTTAGATAGAAAAAAAGTCATCACACACATATTTGCCTTTCAGGTTTTTCAAAAAATTGTCCATGGAATAAAACAACGGAAATTCGAACTTGTATTTAAAACCATCGTAGCAAGATAATGGTAGAATATATGTGTACATGTATAGTAAATAATATCAAGAACATTAATATTGAAAATCCAGAAACAAAAAATATTGCAATATCCCTAAATATTGATTGGTATAATAATGAAAAAAGCTACCCTATCTATAGTCGAAAAGAAAAACAAAATTCAAAAATTCTCTAACCTTATTAGAATGATAAAAAATAATCATGATATAAATACCACTAGAAACTGAGTCATTGTATTGCATAAATAGAATATAGAAGAAATAACGCTACCCTATCTATAAACATACACAATGAACTATTAAATAATAAATATTGCACTTAAAATTAAAAGAACATAAAGGAAGATATCAAAAAGACAATCCAAAAATTATAATGGCCTGGAGTATTTTATACATGTATGTACACAGATTACATACATATTAGCGGAATGAGCAGCAGTGTTTAGAAATGAAAGAACTTTTAAAAAATTTCATCATTGCCTTCAGAAGTTATACCGTAACTCTAGTTACCACAAAATTTTTATTTCTTAAAAAAATTATTATAAGCATGCTTTAAAAAGAAACCTACTCAAAATGGAAAACATAAGCCGAATAAACATATCTTGGTTATGAACAATAATGTATTGCATTCAATCTCTGGTGAAAAAAATTGGGAGTTATCCGAGAAAAATCTTGATCGGAATATAACTGTTTTAAAATTAATGATGCATCGCTTTATTTATCACATTATTAAAAGAATAATTCATCTTCTTATCTAATTTAAGTCAGGCTTGTATGGAAACCTCTTTTGAATAACAAGAAATATTTCTCTAGTTAGCTGCAATTGCTTTTGTTTCTGAGAAAGAGGCTTTCTGTTTCTCCTTTGCGCATTACAATGATTTTGGTTTAAAAGAAACAAAACACGCTTTTAAAAAATGTTTCCATACTTTTATCTTTACGGTATCCGAAATCTGCTTGACAATAGTTTTATTTTCATACCCGTATGTGTGGTTAAGAAAAAAAAAATCAATTGGAAAGAAACAAGTTTCTGTTTCCAATTACACAAATGTCAAACCGGTAGTCTAAAGACAGAAAAATGCTACGCAGGTTTAGCAATTTAAGCTTTTCAAATTCACAGTTCACTAGACACTGGATGTGGAAGTTAATATTTAGAGTCAGCGGACTGAAAAGCATTATCGATAATGCTTCAGGAAAAAAACTGTCGAAGAGAAAAACCGTAGAAAGGAAAAAAAACTAGTTTATTTGTTTTCTACTGATGAAATTTAAGTGAGGAGATTAAATGATTTATTGGTGATAGTTTTATTCTCCGTAAATTTTATTTTCTGAATAATTCCAGCTTCTTTATGGTTGAAAGGAATTTTCAACTGAAGCATGCAAAGAATTGTAAATGTGTATTTAGGGCACTGTAAAAACATATTGCACAGATTTTTTCAATCCTTGTCATATTTCTATTTTGGAAGAAATGAATTGGAAAAATATTGAAAAATTATTCCCGAAAACTATTGTTTCTGTTTTTTATATTAATGTGAAGTTCATTTCATTTCCGAATGGGTTTTGACAAATTAGTCTTTATCGTTTGTTATTTTAGTTTCTGATTTATCCACATATTAAACTGTAATTTTGTGCTTCTGTTTGTTTATATTAGAGTGTTGGTACTTGAGTTAGTGTTTAATGCTACAGCTATCAAAAACAGTTTATTTAAGGAAACACATTGGACATACATCATTTTTTCTTCAGCATATACAAATCATAAATCTACGTTAACATCGATTACCTAGTTAGGAAATTTGTATACCTATAGAAAAAAGACTATAAGTAAAATATATTGTCGTGATAATGGGAAAATAAAATGATTTAAAAAACTAATATAGTTTCCAGTTTAGATCGCTTAAAGAATTTTTCAGAACATCAGTAGATCTCGAATTATTTGCCAATGTTTAGTTTTCGTATGTTCACTAAAAGTAAAAGTATACAATTATTTGTTTATTGTACTTATGTATAACTAGCTGATTCCCGCGACTTCTTCTGCATAGTATCACGTCTATACTTATAAAAGGTAATGTTTGTGTGTGCGTGCGTGCGTGCCTGCATGCGATGTCAAGACGAATCTATCGCACTTACAACCTTGAAATTTGGCACACAGGTAGTCTTAATAGTGACTCAATGCACCTCGAAACCGCAATTTTGAAATTTAATCTAGAAATGTTTTTATTTAATGTTTTGTGTAGTTTTGGTTGATTTTTTGCACTAATTTCTCAATAGAATGGTTTTGAATAATTATACGAAAACAATAGACACATCATCGAAAAGAGCACACGATTTCCGTTCAAATGAAGTTAGTTTTGAATTTTAATGTAATTTACTGAATTTTGAGAAATTAAAAAAAATAGTCAGTCTTGCAATCAAAATATTATGTTTGTTTTTAAATTTCCTGCAACCGAAGTTCTAATAATACTATTATTTTGAAATTTTTTCAGCTTATAACTGGAACGGTTCTACCTTATTTAAAACAAGAATGGTTAAAATGTCTTTTCCTGTTTTTTTAAATTAATTTTTTCCTGATCATTTGAAAGATATTTTTCTTTACCGAGCTGCCTCCCGCGACACTTTTCCGGAATGTTGCTGGAGAATTTCATTGGCTGACGATGCAGAGCGCAGGTGACGCCATAACCTTCAACTGAATGACTTCGATTATTATTTTCGGCAGTGTCTTAACGTGTTTATGTCTCGCATATTTTATTTGCTTTATAATAATCATTTCCACGTTGCAGTTTTTTAATGTTGTTTCGGATTAACGTCCTCTGTATTTTCTACAGTTGAAATGTCATTATCGCGAAGAAAAATAGGCGGGAAAATCAATAATGTGTATCTTTTGTTTTGAGAACTTTTTCATGTCATTGTGTGCTTTTTTCTACATTTTGTTGAAGTCCTGATTCCACGGGCAACGCCGTGCGCGTACTGCTAGTTATAGATATAAACAAATATATGCAAAGAAATATATACAAAGACAGCACACCTATATATAAATAATTTACAAAAGCTTTATCAAATTGCATCTTTACGTCAAATTACGACAGGAATAACTTTCAGAACGCAACTCGACAACATCAGTTCTCTGTTAATAATGTTTTTTTTTTTCAATCGGTGAAGAATTCTTCCGCATATGCTCCAAAAATGTGCAGACGATAACAGTAAAATGATTGTTGAAAATTGTATTTGAAAACATTTTCAGAAATTAATTAAAATTAAATAGAATGTTGCATGAAAAATGAAATTGGCGTCATTGATAAGCTTACGTTTTGAACTTTACAATGAGGTTTAAATGATTTTTGTACAAGAATATGCTCGGAAGTTATTGTGGAAAAACGATAAAATTGAGGGTGATTTTTAATTAATTGAAATTTCAAACAATCCTTTCTTATTTAGCAACTACTACCCAAGAAGCAATCGCCTGCCAAATTTCAAGTTTCTAGTCCCAGTGGTTTGTGAGATTCGGTGATAAGTCAGTAAGTGACTTTCTCTTTTATAAGGATAGATATCAATCTATAAACTACTGAAGGATTAAAATTAATATACAGGATCATCATACGGAAACGAATCGATTTATGAAGAAAAATAGTTAAATTTTTTGCCACCAGCGCAAAAGTGGCGTTGCAGTCAGAATTTAGGCAATAAAGGGGCATAAAAATCTTTCCATGTCTGTTTGTTTGTGTGTTTATTTGAACCCTATAAAATTCCACACCCCATGACGGATTAGAACGAAATTTGTCACAAATGTTTCTTTGCACCTAGAAAGATTAACTACGATATTAAAAAGTTGCTAGCGCCTTTAAAAGGGGTTAAAAGATTTAACGTTTTTTTGCCATAACTTTGAAACCTATCATCGCACAGAAACCATTTTTATACCATCTTAAAATTGAAACAATTTGCTTTTCAGTTACCCATTTCCGTACACCTTTTTATCATATTTTATAAAATTAATTTAAGCACAATTTGTAAGAAAGCTTTTGTTTATTCCAATATCTTTTAAAACCCAAAAGCCCGCGAGTGATTAAACAGTTACACAGTTTTATATTTCTCTGTTTAATATCACTCGCTATCAAAGTTAAATTAATTTCTGTGAATATATCCATGATTGGCTTTTGGCGTGATTTTAGCTCCTTAAATTTTTATATTTCACTTATAAACGCTCGCTTTTACCAATGTTAATGTTAAGTTTCTTTCTGTGGATTTTTTGTGTTGTGATCGCGCAATTTTAGCTCCTTAGATTTAAAAACGATTAAAACAAAAATTAAAACTTGACCAACTTGTTTTTGAATCCGCGTTGGCATTCCGTCGAGTGCACGTTGCATTGTCATTTACTTGCACGTTATCTGAATTTCTTGGAATTAGAATTCTGAATTTTGCAGAGTTGATATTGAAATATCTGCGTGTGTTAATACATTATACATAGTATGCGTGTATGAAATTAAGCAAGGTTTTCTTCCTTACAAAATGCCTCCTAAGAAACAGACTTCTCTTGGATCAATCACTCAGGGGAAAAAATCCCAATTGCTACTGTTGACTTAAAGCTCTTTTTTACGGACTCAAAAGCGTCTGCAGCATCAAAGTATACGGCAAGAAAACTTACGGGCATCTGAAGAACCTGTACAAACTCAGCAACGTCTACAGCAAAAACGCATTATGGCAAGAAATCTTAAGAACATCTGAGTCTCCTGATTATTATCGAGAGCAGCGATTGCGTGTTGAGCGATCACAACGTGTAAATAGAAGACAAACAAGCATGCGGCAGGATCTCTATCTAGTGGCATGTAGGTATGATCCAACTAAAGACTACTGGCTCCACCCAAAAGCAGCTATTGGGAAAATGAACGCAGTATGTAAGTATTGCCGAGCTAAAAAGTTCAAGTGTGAAACGCTAGGAATGTTTTGCTCTAACGGAAAAGTAAAACTCCCCTCTCTTGATCAACCTCCAGAACCATTGTATTCACTCATTTCTGGAGTAAATCCTGAATCTACACATTTCCTTCAAAACATTAGAAAATATAACGCATGTTTTCAGATGACCACATTTGGAACCACAGCTGTCGTTCGAGAAGCATTCTGCCAACTTTTCACAAGGGAAAAGCTACCAGAGAATTGGGTCATTGCTTTCATTCCAAGATAGGACTCCTCAGTTTTTATAAATTTATTTCATTGGTGAGAAGAACGTTCGAACCAACTAACATTGGGAATCGATTTCGGGTACTAGAAGAGAAATCGTTTTAGATATACAAAGGTTACTGCACCAACGTAACGTTTTGGCTCAAATGTTTAAAATGACTTTAGAACGTATGTCCACTTACCAGTGCAAGTTGATAATTAGAGCGGACAATACACCTGTTGGAGAACATGAACGACGTTTCAACGCACCCACAGTTAATAAAGTGGTAATAGCCATGGTTGCGGATGAATCGTATAGGAGGGATATAATTATGAAGGTCTGGAACGTATTGCAGAGATACAAACGCTCTTATCCCTCCGTCAGTCGCGCAAAATTTTGTTACCCAGTTAGGCGCGTGGGGTACATATGTCCCCCATTTTCTATTCCTTTCCTACAAATGCTTTCTTCTGAGATCAGCTACACATTAAAGAATAAGTATCTAAGAAATGGCAAAAAAGAAAGAAAGTAATTTTAGGTGACCATTTTGAATATTTTTATTAGAGTTATAAGATCACTATGGGGAATCACAACATTTTACATACACTTCTTAAAAATGCTTGCTATATTCTCAATCATGGCCTTTTTTACCGTATTTTTGGTTAGTTTTACCCCTATGTTTTCCACAATATTTACATCTACCTGTAATACTCATTCACTTTGTTGTTTTTGGTCCTTTACCGTTGATTCCCAGCATAAGAATATCTGTTCTTTTTATTCCATCGGAAGGCGGGCGTTGGGCAGCTCTGCATGAAATTTGAAGTATAACAAATATGAAAGTGAAATTTTTGATTGCATCAGGTATTTTCATATCCTTATCGATATTATTGTGTTTAAAAATTACAAAAGCGTTAATAGGAGACTTGTTGCAAAGATCGGAAAAAAGAACAATAATCCAATAACAAACCTTTCTCGAGACATCATTTCTCCGGCATAGCTGATCTAGAATATCAACTCCTTTTATCATGTAACATAATGCAGCAATTTCAGGGTTGTTTTTTCCCTGTTATTGTTACTGCCGACTGACCTGTCGCTTATAGAAACTGAAAAGTTCATGGTAAATAATTATGACACAAACGTAGCAAAATATTCACGACTTTACTTTTCGCTTCTTATATGGTAAAAATTCTTTAAATAATTCCCGTATATTTAAATTAATTGCATCTGCATAAATTAGTTTAGATCCCTGTTAAAAGCGTTTTGGCAAATTCGTATAAAGAAAACCAATTATCCTTTGTTAATCTCTAGTTATGCAATTTTTTTTAGAATTAAATTCACTGAAATTGAATAAATATATAAAAAAATGAATATTGAACGAATCAAAGTGCCAGAATTTCACACGGGAAGCATAATAAATCGCTAAGAAAGTACGAATTATTACAGAACCGGCGAAAGAAGAAGAACGTCCAACCACAAATTCCTATTACACGTTTAGGCGCGCGGGGTACACATGTCCCCCATGTGTCTCTTTGTTCTCTTATCTCCCGTGCACTAACCTTTTGAACTTGAATGACTGTGCGATAATATTCCTGAGTATTTCAAGGACGGGTATTGAAAGTCTGATATCTAAACAATGAATAGAAATAGAAATTGAAATCGAAGCGTTCTGAAAAATAATGGGGGATAAGTGTACCCCGCGCGACTAACGAAGGGTTATGACTCTCTACAGTATCCCATTATTTTCTGGCAGGGAGAGGACGGGTACCATTTAAAACAAACCCACATACGGGATTAACTACAAATAAGAAGATTTCGGCCATGGAATTTTATGCTTTTCGGATAATGATCCGAACATATTCATCCAATCACATTCTACTTTATCGACAACTTCTCCATTAATACATAGTAGACATGTATGCCAAGATAGAAAGTGAACGGAAACTTTGAGTAGAAGAATACATTCACCTGAGAGACGCTATAATCAACGACGGAAATGTTACAGATATTGGCAGAATGGTCATTCTTCCGGCAACATACATAGGCAGTCCAAGGCATATACATGAGTATTCACAGGATGCCATGACATATGTACGAACGTACGGGCGCCCAGAACTATATATCACATTCTTGCACAATACAGCATGGTATGAAAATAAAGAAGAACTTGCCCGCGGTTACCAGCGGACCTCCATGATGTAATAGCTCGAGCGTTTAGGCAAAAACTAATAAAACTTATTGACATTATGACCAAAAGCTGCATCTATGGTGACGTAAATCGCTGGATGTATTCGATCGAATGGCAGAAAAAGGGCCTTCCGCATGCTCTCATCCTGATACGGCTAAAAGAGAAAATATGCCCCGGATATGTAGACAATGTTATCAGGGCGAAGATTCCTGATATACTACAAGATCCTGTTGTGTTCGGAAATTGTTTCAAAGCGTCTGACTCACCGTCCTTGTGGCGTCCTAGATATTAAATGCATGAAAGATACGAACTGTACAAAACCATACCCAAGAAAAATTTTCTGAGAAACACAGACGGTTGAGGATGGTTACGTCTGAACAAGGAGGCCATACAACAGTTATAAATTTAAGAATCGACAATAAATATCATGAAGTTGAAATCGACAATCGTTGGGTTGTACCTGACTCACCTACTTTGTCAAAGATGTTCCAAGCACACATTACTGTCGAATACTGCAACTGTGTCATGTCAATCAAATATATTTATAAATACATCAACAACGGTAGTGATATGGCTGTTGTAGAAATTAACAATGCAACAGCAGGAGTCAATTATGAAATAGCAAGGTACCAAATGGACCGATACATTAACGGTAATGAAGCAGTTTGACGAATCTTAGGTTTCCCCATACATGACCGGTACCCAACTATCGTTCATCTTAGCTTACACCTCTAAAACGGCCACCGTGTTTATTTCACTTCTGATAATGCTCACGAAAGAGCTACTCAACCGACAGATACAACATTAACAGCCTACTTTAAGCTCTGCCAAGAAGACGTTCGCAAAAACATTATTTTACGCAAAGATAACTAAATATTCCACTTGGAGTAAGTCTAAAACATCATTTTGTCGAAGAAAATAAGGCACTGTCTTTTCAGGACATCACATGCTTGTGACTCTGATGCATTAGGACGTGTATACTCGGTTCACCCAAATAACGTTGAGTGTTTTTGTCACCGTCTGTTACTCCATACCCTCAGAGGACCCATTTCTTTCACAGATTTAAAAACTTTTGAAGGAGGTGTGTGAAACATACAGAGAAGCATGTCTAAAACTCAGTTTACTGGAAGACGATCAAGACTGAGATTCGACCTTTCAAGAGGCATATGCCACACGATTCCCCCCTCAATTACGGGATTTATTTGCCTTTATTATTACAACTTGCGCACCTTCAAATTCTTCAAGCCTTTGGGAAAAATCCAAAGATGGGTTTAGTGAAGAAATTTTTCATCAAAGGCAGAGGGAGAATCCCGACATAACGTACCTCAGATTTACAAAGAAACTCGCATACTGCTTGAAGATAAGAGTCTATCAATTTGTGGGAAAACGATGCTCCAGTTTGGATTACCCGTCTCAACAAGACAAGCACATCATACTCTGGATAGAGATTTGCTGCGAGAAGCTAACTATGATATCAATATTTTACAACATATGGTGGAAACAAATAAACCTCGACTAAAGGAAGATCAGCGAACGGCCTTTGAAGCGGTGATGAATTTCATTGCTGAAAGGAACGGTGACATTCTCTTCCTTGACGCCCCTGGTGGAACTTGAAGGACCTATTTAATAAATTTTATCCTTACTGAAATTCGATTTAAACGTCATATAGATTCATCACGAATAGCTTCCACACTTTTGGATGGTGGTCGCACAGGTCATTAAGCGTTACAGTTACTACTAAACTAGTTCAAACTGAGAATTCTATATGCAATATAAGCAAAAGGTCTCTTAATGCGGTTGTACTACGAACTTGCAAACCTATCGTTTAGGATGAGTGCACAATTCCAAACAAAAAGTGTTTTGAAGCTCTTGAACGAACTGTGTGTGTTCACCGAAATGATAATAGAATTATGGGAGGAGTTGTTATCTTACTATATGGAGAATTTCGTCAAACTCTACCTGTCATTTCAGGAGCAACGCAAGAGGTTGAACTAAATGCTTCAAAGCCTCAGAACTTTGGCAATACGTCCAAAGGAAAACTTTAACCACTATCACGCGAGTACGCGTACTCGGTGATATCCCTTTTGAAAACTTTGCAGAACAACTCCTTATACTGGGTGATGGAAAATTTCCCACAGAATCCGCATCAGATTTAATTTCTATTCCATCTGATTTTTGTGTGTCAGTACCATCGTTAAAAGAATGAATGCGACATGGCTTTCAAGACATTTCAAACAAATATAGGGATTATCATTGACGTTGTGAACGCGCAATTTTAGCTCCTAAAAATGAAAAGGTTATTAAAATAGCTGATATTATCCTTAAAAATTTACCAAGAAATTGAAGTACATATAAATCTGTTGACGATGTTATGGATAAAGAGCAGGCTGTCTACTATACAACAGAATTCTTTGAATCCAGCTGGAATGCCACCACACATGTTGAATCTGAAAGTTGGTTCGTCCATCATGTTACTCAGGAATTTAGATCCACCTTAATTATTCAATGGGACAATATTTTGTGTCAGCACGCTTATGGAAAACGTAATTCAAGCAACTATACATACAGGCAATAATAAAAGAGAGAGTGTTTTCATTCCCCGCATTCCTCTTATCTTAAGTGATATGCCGTTTGAATTTCAACGCCTTTAATTTCCCGTTCGTCTTGCTTTTGCAATAACTATAAATAAAACTCAAGATCAATCTCTTGAAGTTACTGTTAGTTACGCCATGTTTTTCCCACTGCCAATTGTATGGTGCGCATGTTCTAAAGTGGGGACTCCAAGGAATCTTTACATATGCTCCAAACAGCGAGACTAACAATGTCATTTATCCGAAAGCTCTTGAATAGTTATGCAAGCCTCTTATTCATTTTTAAAATTTATTTACAGTTGTAAAGAAATCTTTGCACATTCTGTCGCAGTGTTCGACTTTAACAAAGACTAAATGATTATTATAATTTTTACAATTAGTGGTCATCTGATATTTCTGTGTAATTCAACCCAACTTCGAATGCCCCTTTTAAACCTTATAGTTAGTAATTAGGTTTGAATAGCTGCTGTACCCACAGTGCCGCTCATATTTATCTGTTCTATATGCATGGAAGAAAAAGCAAAAACACACATTCTATTATTTCGCACACATATACTTTGATATATTCAACTCTTAAGAGTATTTTGCGGCTTAAGAGTAAGAAATAAATGCGGGCGGAGCGCGGGTAAAACGGCTAGTGAAAAAATAAAAATGAAAGAAACGTTTTGCGAGATTGACGTATATTTAATTAACATTTTAACACAAAAAATATTTTTAGAGGCTACATTTGTTTTTTAACGTTTACAAACTGTCTATTGCAATAGCATTGCGTTAATGGGACAAATTTTTGTTCACTTGATACTACTTCTTGTTGTTTTTGATTGTAAGGTCTATTAATACGACTTGTGTAGTCCGTAGACGTGGATTTTCGGATTTAAAGGATTATACAACACTGCAAGTTGAACAGATCGATAGAGATATGCTACATTCTGCAATCGAATGTGTTATTTTGACAATGAACAATTTACAGCATATGCAAGGGAAGCGTAATGAACACATTTTGCTACTAAATTATGAAATAAAGGAAGCAAAATTGTAAAAAACAAGCTATGAACTGTAATGTCAGGAATTTAACGCAGATGTGTAATAATTCAATTGTGTACAAAAAATAAAATAATGCTCACACTGTATTTATGTGTTAAAATGTGCATTAATTTTTAGCCAATCACATAAAACTTTCATCTATTAATTTTTACGTCTTATTCATTTTGCAGTGTCATTTTTGCCCTCTTTTGGTGGAAATGTGGATTTTTTTCTTTATAAATCTATTCTCCATGGTCCAAATGGTGTGTATGAAAAATGGCGTTGCCTTTGGCAGAGCGCTTTCTTTGTAACTGAACTCTAAACACCTATATATTAATTATAATCACCCTCTATTATTAATGTTTAGTGAGGTTTCACTGAAGAAACACATGCTATTCTTTTATTAATATCCTTAAAATTTTAATAAAAATTTCAGAACACATAAAAGGTTTCACTTTGAAAACTTGTTCTCAAACCTATGTTGTAATGCCATTTTAAAATCAAGATAAAAAGGCACAATTTTAAAATAACTCGTTCTTGTATTTTTATCAGTTAGACATGAAAGCAAAAATTTTAATAAAAACATCTGAATCCATAAAATTGTGTTACAAAAATTATAAGAACAATAAAAAGGAAGAAAAAAATGATGTACCTTTTACAACATAGCTTTTTAGATCTGAAGCACCTTAGCAAATTTAAGCATCGTTGAATTTTGTAGGAGGTAAGAGCGCTTAATTACGAAGCCCATTGAGTATTTTTTCAGCTTTCTCTTCTTAACTTCGATTTTTTACTCATGAAAATTACTCTTGATGGCATTTTAGTTTATACAATTTTTTATCCCCTTGAATTTTCTATATTTTTCCATCAAGGAAAATTTTCTTTAGTCACAAAAAGCTTTTGTGACAGAAAAAGAAAATAAGACAAATATTAACCCTCGAAAATATTTTTTAAAGTAATATTGAGCTGATGGGCGTTTTATGTTCATTAAAATTTAGATATAAATATAGATATACACTAAATGATCAAGAGCATTCGCGCAATTTCGGATTTGCACATTTTTTCGAATTTACACAGAAAGGCTGGAGGAACTGCACTTGAACTTCGATCATGTGATGAATGTGTTTGAATTCTCATTTTACAGTGAAGATTCAGTCACGAGGGCATTTAGGAGACCTAACGGAAGGCTGAAAGGGATTGTAGCTCACCCAGTTTCACAGAAAGACGTTAATGATTTGAAAATTTCACAATTGTTTGTTTAATATGCACATCGCTTATATGCCTTTCTGTAAAAATAGCACTGTATTCTGGAAGATATAAAGGTTTTCTTAAGAAAATCTCAAATTTATCGTCATGCTTTTTTGTTTATAAAATGCAGAGTTTTCAATTGAATTATATGTAACGTAAAGAATATTTGACAACAGAGGGATCGTGTTAAAATTTGAAGTACATACTTTGAATATTAGAGGAAATATGAGTATTTATCGTAAATAATTTTTTACTGGCCATTTTCATTCACTAAGGAGTTTCAAAGGGTATTTTTTCCGCATGTCATATATAGTCCTCTAGATTCAAGGAGTTGAGTATCATTTCGCCTCTTATACGAGTGAAATAGGCTTTAAATAGTGAATTTGGTGGTCTTTATTCGGAAATCAATTTTTTTGGAGTTAATTACTATGATTCTCAACAGGCGATATAGATTACCCTTTCACTATTAAGTTCCCATTTTACTATTAAGCTGCTTTGAACCTCAAACTTCACACCATTGTTAGTCCCTGTAATTTTCTGAATAGGGGTGCTCTAATTGCAACTACGCATCACTTACATTACTAAGTGTTCGTAGGAAAACGGTAGTTAATTATAATTCAAAATTTTCTTTTGGACTAAATTGTAATAAATTGTAAATGTATAAATTGCCCTGGATAAGTACTTTACACATTTTTTTAACTGCAGAAATAAAATGCGTATTTCTTTTTTTTATTTCTTGCATATTCAAACGCGCATTTTCAGTAAATTTACTTTTTTATTACTTATAAAAATCGTTATATTTTCCATTTTGCATACCACCTGGTCATTCTACACAATGACAGGAGAAAATGAATAAAAATGTAATGTAAGATATATTATATTTTAACTAGGCATCGTGAGTTTCACATTTTGCTCCGAATTTTCGAACATATTTGGATTGGTCTGATGTAGAGGACAATTTACTGTTATTAATCTGATTAGTGTAGATTTGAGTTTAGTTTAGTTTAGTAATATTAACGCCTCGTTTCTAAGCAACACGAGGGCTATTTTGGGACGGACCTCGTGATTTTGAACCACAGACAGATGAAGAGGACGAAACCTTAGCTGGTATCCCCTCTCAAAACTTACGCACCTCACCAGCAGGAGTGTAGATTTGAACTGGTTAAGATGTGATGAGTTGTGATCCGGCGAATGACACGAATCATCTGAGCATGCATTTTTATAGAAAAACTATGTAGTTATGTGGCTGCACAGCATTAATTTAGAAGTTATTTTAATTTTTTTCACGCGTTTAGTTCCAGGTTCTCCAACTCATGTAATCAATACGTAAGCAAGTTGTAATCTATTTCAGTAAAGGGTCCTTTAAGAAAAGTTTCTTCTAACACAAGTACTTTTGAGAAATTCTGTGAGGGTGTGTACACTAACCAAAGATCTCAGCATGCATTCGACAGATATTTCTAATGATCCCGTTTACAAATAATTTGGCATATTGCGCGCTCATAAGTATGTGCTGTTTCTAAATTTTTTATAAAATATTTTTCAAATCTTTTCTCAAAAGCTCTTTTCTTTCATATTTGTTTCCTATTCAAGTTAATAGATGGCGCTTTTAAATTTTCCCATTTGTCCCGATCTCTATACTAGCGATTTATTTCAATCATTATTCAATAATGGTTATTACATATGATTCATTGGTGCAAGCAACAAAAATATAAAATTTCTATAACATAGGAAATTCCATAATTGGAGTTCCTATTTTAAATAGTAAATATCAAACTTTCTTTATTATTATTAACTAGATTATAGATATTAATTACAGAAATAAATTTCAGTTTCATTGAAGCAAAATTTTCATAATCGAAATTAATTTGGCGAAAAGTATTTTATTTCTGTTTAAAATGCCAGAATTTATATGAAATCAAATTAAGCAAATGTTAATGATTTTCAGAATTTCTTTTAAAAAGGAGTCTTCAGCATATTAAATCATTCTGAAATATTGATTGTTTTAGAAGTGAAAATAAATGCATGGTTCTCTGTTTTCGAAACAGAGGAAAAATTTTGAATGTTGTGAGAGGAGATTCAAATAATTTATCTGGTAAATGCTTCACTATAGGTGAGCTTGAAAACCTTTAACCACATATTTTGAAATATTTAATTTGCGACAGCGAATTATTAAAATGTTTGTTTTTGAAGAAGAATACACCAGAAACATATTGCAAAAGTGGCCTAAATGATTCTTTTTATCATAAAATATTTAGGCTGGGAAAATATCTGTAAATTTCGTGATGCAAAAATGATTACGCGTGGTTTTGCCAATATTGACGAAAACAAAACAGACACATCAAGCCTAAAATATTATCATGCTACGATGTTTCAAAGTAGAAGTTCGAATTTAAGTTCTCGTCTTTACAGACAGATACTTTGGGGTTTTTTTCCATAAAATTAGAAGAGAATCAATCGTATTTAAATTAGTGGAAAGCATACGAAACATTTACTTTCGGTTATTTCTGCAAAACAATTGTTCTGTAACAATTTGTATATAAATTACTTCGTAACAAATTGTCTCAATATGGATATGTCTTATTAATTGTTATTATTCTTTTCCATGAAATTCAGAATTGTGTGTTGCATACAGCTTTTCCCCTAATTCTTCAATCGCTTCATCAATAACTTAAGATAATTGAATTCGCGTTTGGTTAGCAAAACAAATTAAAATTCATTATCAACTAAACTCAAGTATTTGGCTCTTTTCCTTTTATCTTCTATGCGAAGAAACAAAAAAATCGTTGATCAAGTAATAAAACTATTTTTTTAAAAAAAGATAAGAGATAATGCATTGTTTGAACAAGTTTTTTATTATTTTCATTATTTATTGTAACGCCTTGAATAACTTCTGAATATTGTCAGCCAAATTAAGATAAACTGTATAGATTTTTCTGTAAAGTTGACACGCAGGTTTCTATGTGTTTAAAATAAGAAAGTGCGAAATGTTGACTGTGTAAATAATTCAGGCATAATTTTATCTCATTTGATTACATTCGAGGAAGCGATTTTGAAAAAAAAAAACGATTTTGTTTGACTGACTTTTGTATGATGAGAATTTAAATGGAATCTAACAATCGTGTACAAAATTAAGTAGAGTTATAAAATCGGACATTAAAATATTTAAAATTGCATTAAATAGCCGTGACACTATTTATGTACTTAGGAGGCGATTCTAAATCAAACGTAACTATGAATATTTAAAGAGTTAGTTTAATGTATCAGAATTCAACATGATAATATTCGAATTCCGCTTCAGAAGGAAAAACATAAAACTGGAGCATATATTAACACACGATTTCGATGCTTATTAAAATTGAGTAATTAAACAGTTCTTTCGTGAGATGTATGCTTATATGTTACACCAAATATATTTGTTTATTCTTTCTAGAAAAATATTGAGGAAAGAATAAATTTTCTAGAAATTTTATGAATTGCTACGTAATGATTCAAGAAAACACTGCCGTTGAATTCGTCATTTCATATTGAAAGCATTAGTATAAAATAAGAAAAATTTTGAATAAGAGGACAGTATTTATAATCCACGGATTAAATCTTTGAATACTGAGGCCCCTGAAACGCTCATTCAAGAAACGTATGGCGATGCCAAAAAATCCCTGTGAAATTTACCCTCCCCTCCTCGTTTAGAGTTATTGTGCCACGGGGCGCGTGCTTTGTTCATTAGAGTGGCTCACCCTGAAGGTATTTCATTGTTCATGTCTACCTAATAGCCATCGGCTAAGCGTCTTCCTCCTTTGTATATCAACCCCTAAACAATACAAGCTGTCATTGCGGTTTCTAAAGGGGAATTTGTCTTGAACTCGGTGTTTCAGTATTCTGCACTCACAGATCTCCTAATCCTGCAGGAATAAGAGAAATTAAATTATTCCTTAGTATTTTTGGAATTCTGCGAAAATAACTAAATGTATAACGTTATTTGCAAATACTGAACCTATGAATAAAACGTGCAGGTATTGAAACTATGGATGTTACATTTGTTATAGATACTATGGCGAAGGAGAAAAAGTTATTTAAGTGTATTTTCTATTCTGTTATTTTGTACACTTGTGTTTTCTAGATGGCAGTGCACTTTTTAAAGATTTAAGATTTTTAGATCTTAATCATCAGTTAATCGGTTAATTTAATTAAGTTTATATATATATTCCGCACGAGTGGAACCACGTTTTAGCGAATGCCCGGAAAAAAACATTACGCTTTTTTTCCTACATTTCAGTCTCTGATATATAATTCATGTTGTTTATAATAATGAATTATAAATTAAATTCTAAAAGGAGGGAAATAATTAAAATAAAAAAATTCTACATTTTAATATAGTAATAAAAGAGTGTTTTTAAAAACGCTTTTTATTCTTTTTTTTATTGAGGTCAGTACCACTACAATTCATCTAATGGAAAAGAGGTTTAAGCTCTAATTCAAGTAGCGTCCACCCACGCAAATCTCTTCAAACTTCCTGTAAGCCCTAATGCGATCAGCTGAAGAAAGTTTCCGTTTCTCGACCTTAATTATCTAAGCGAAACTTATTAATCTCCTTAGACATTCCCACGCTCCTAACAAAAGGAAATCTAATCCATATACGTTTATATATGCCTTATTGATCATAGGCTGCATGTCCCATCAGCTTTCAGAGGCCCGCGTTCCAATTCACATCGATTTTTTGCTGCTGGCGTGTCCTGCTGTTACGTACGGAATGCGCCGTTCCTTCCTGGGGCAATTAATCCTCACGGCTGAGTTAGGGAATGCCAATCTGACAAAATGTCATCGGAAATAAAGAAGGTTGTCCTCAACCAATTTCTCTTTCCTCGCTAGAAAGCTTCAGCCGACCCCGATTCCAGCCTACCTGTCGATCTGGTAAAATCACAACCTTCTTCTATCGCCAGAAGTACCCATGGCCTTCTCGTCTTTAATGGATCGTTAAAGATCCGCACCCATCTATTAAATCTGTCTTTAACGTTTGAGAGATATATTCCGAAGGCTTTATTGCTGGATATTGCTAAATGGCTTGTAGTCATTGTAATGTCATTGTAAATTACCATTTAGTGGTTGGTAATATTCTTCTGCTGCTGAACAGACATTTATGAAGAACTTGCAATATTTTTATTACATTAAAGAGGAGATGCCGGAAAGCCACTCACACCTTTCTAAATATCGCTTTTATACTTATTTAGAAGATGTGATGTCTGAAGATATTAGAATTAAGAAATAATAATAATAGATAAAAGGCTTGGAAATATTGCCAAGTAAATAATAATTTTATATGGTTTGTAATTTAACTTTACTTTGGGAAAACATATAGAAATGCAACACGTAATTCGTATAATTTATTAGTAACATGCTTTGTCTGTAACTTCATATTTCATTCATTCATTCAACACCAGCGAGATCCAAATCAGCCTTTTGATTTTAGAGCGTAGTTTGGCAGGTGTAAAAAAAATAAGGAGAGTTCTTTCCTTAATTTTCTCGAAAACTTTTCTATAAAGACGTCACTTTATAATGCATGATCTAAAATTATCTACTTTATGTGCTATGAAAAAACAAAGCGTTCTCGAATGACCGCATTAAAAGTGTTCCAATTTAGCTTCTTCCCTAACGATTTGTCGACGTTTTTCGTTGAATGTCGTTCATATTACTCAATACTGTCACGAAACAGATACGAATGCATTCCAGTAAAGGACGATAATTAATTTTTGAAATACGACTAAACTATGCGGTAAAAACACCATTGGGAGAAATTAAATGAACAAACATATTGCATTTTTATATTTTCAACAATTCATTCCTAAATGCATTTTTTGTTTAATTTCTTTTTTGGCATTCCAGCCTCTGTTATCGTATTTTTAACTACCTAAAATACATCCCGCTAATTATCAGACGAATATGCATTTAATAACCCTAGAAGGAATAAAAACGCAGTCTGCATTTCATTCTTTCATAGATTTATCTGCTTAATTATTTGAAAATAGAGCTCCGTCGTATGTAAGGAATTGTAAATATAAAGAGCAGAACGTCTGCATTCCAAGGTTATCAAAATTATTAAAGAATTTTTTGTCAAGTTTTTCGTCTCCTTCAGACGTTATTCAAAACAAAATGCAAAAATACACAGTCAAATCAACTAAAAATCTGCGTATATTAATTGAAAGCAAAATATTTAACGAATTGTTTTCGTCGTCAGATAAATTCGAGGGCTTTTTCATAAAACTTTTGGATCTACTAAGAATTTTCGGAAGTTAAAAACATAATTGAAGATGGACAAATCATTTCATTCATCTTCTTTGTTGAGAAAAAATATGGCTAAATTCCATACTTTAATTTATTCTCATGTGAATGAAATCTACATTCAACTAAGGCCCTGTGCTTCAGAAATAGATCGAGTGAGCAAGTTATAAACGACATGTCGGAATGAAGGAGCCGTAATTTTGACAAAGAAACGAAATGCTGAACAAATAAGCGTGTCATATTCTGTGAAAAACTTTTCTTTTATCGTTTATTTCCAAATAAACGTTAGTGGTTTAAATGTAAAGGCAACTGTCTAAAAAAACTGGATTAAAAAAATAAAATGAAAGAATTTATGCGGAATCGTTAATTCTGGAATGTTAAAATGCATGATTTCTTCTGGAATTGCAAAAATTAAAATTCAGTAGATTTAGTGTGAACAAATAGTATTTTAGTAATAAAAATCAAAATGTTAATAACATTACGTATAAACTCTTCCTCGGAATAATTTTTAATTTTTATTTTTGGATGACAATGTCTCAAATAGTGCAACACGGAATATGAAGTTATTACTTGTATACAAAGGACCAAAATGTTTTCACTTTTATTCAAAAATACTAACTTGAATCTAACAGAGTATTTATGGAATGAAATCGGTTGTCATCTCAAAAACTTCTAGACAAGAAACAACTAAATTTTATTTTACAGTATTATTATACAAGAATTGTAGTAAACATTTATTCGAAGTCTTCCAAAAATACCCGCTACATCCTCATCAGAATACCTAAGTGAACTTATACCAGTCAATAAAGAATTACACTCCATGAAACTAAAAATAATTGCATCGATTTGATACGCATTACTGCTAAGATTCGGGAACATCATTGGCCTCAATTTTGGGTGGCTGTGCATTTGATCTCACATAAAAAACTTATTTGTTTCAGTTTTTGTTTTACCAGAATTTATATAAAGCATTGCTTAATACGAAGACATTTTTACCATCGGAAGAAGGTCCTGTCATTCAAATGGACGTGTCCTCAAAATACCCTGTCGGCTAAGCGCCCGCGTTCAATTTTGAACTTGAAGAATATTTCAAACATCAAAGCCTAAATTGCTCTAACAAATTACTAAAGACGGTCATTGTCAAATCAAATGTCTCCAGTCATATTGATTATTGTCTTATCTACGCATCCTAGCACAAAATGTTATCTGATGGATTTGATATCAATGCAATTGAAAGATATCAATTAAACTCATGAGTTTGAGTAAATGATTCATGATTCTTAGTGTGTTTCGAAACAGTCTTAAAGATAATGATGAGAATGAAATCAGATTATTTCAAGAATAATTTTTAATTTATAAGATAATTTATCATCGGTATTAAAGTCACATCTGGCCACTTTATCTCCGACGTCAAACTGACGCACTGGTGAATCTGTTGCTTTTTCGAGTGGTGTTTCATTTGGGCGCAAAAAATCAAGACATGTACGAATATCATGGCCCAAAAACATCATAGCAGGAGAAATATGGGTGGTAGAATGTGTTGTTTTACGGTACTGCATTAAAAATTTCTTTAGTTTATAGTCTCTACTACCAAACAAATCTTTCAGCATGTTCGTTCGAACTGGGAAAATATGGACTTGTTTTAATATGATAAATGCCATTTTTCTTTTAAAATGTTTGAAATTCATTATAAACAAAGGACCTACCATTATCTGAAACCAAAGTTTTGGGTAAACCATATCTCCAAAAGAGCGATCATAATATTTCGATTGTTTTTCCACTAGTGATAGTATTCATTGGGAGCACTTCAGTCCACTTTGAATGAGCATCTACAACAATTAAATACATAAATTTCAGGAAAAGACCTGTATGAATCCTTTTCTACGGTCTCTAAGGTCATTCCCAAGGACGTACCATTGTTTTAGGAGGGTTCTTTGTACATTTAGAACATTGGATGCAATTTTTTGCTAAGAATTCGATTTCTCTATCAAATCCTGGTCACCAAAAGTATGAATGAGGTAAAATTCTCATTTTAAAAATTCCAATATGACTGCAATGTAATTCGTTTAAGACCATCTTTCGATATTTTTTACGAATTAAAACTCTATGCCCGTATATAATTACTCCCTTTTATAAACTATAATCACCATCTTTCCCAGGAAATCCTAATCCCGTTATTGAATCTCCGTTTAACAATTTTTCATATAATGGTTTAAGGTCTAAATCAGTTTTCGTTATTCTGGCTAAATCTCTAGCAGTTATTGGTACTGTCTCAAGTTCACCAATTTCGAACACATCAGCGATATCGGCTACCACCTCGGAAGTTTCTTTTAAAGGCAATCGCGAAAAACATCTACATTCCCACGCTTTTTGGTCTCCCGACTCTTAATATCAATCCACTGAGAAAAATTGCATAATGGAATAACCTAGTTGCACTTAAAACATGTAAACCTTGCTTAGGGCTAAAAATATGAATTAATGGTTTATGGTCAATGTGAATTTTTTCCCAAACATATATTGATAAAAACGCTTAATTCTCCAAACTATTGAGAGAGCCTCTTTATAAATCTGGCTATAATTAAGTTCCGTTTTCGTTAAAGTCCTAAATGCAAAAGCTATCGGTCATCCACCAATGTGCGAAATTACAGCTCCGAGCTACATGGCGAAGGGTCCGTGGCGATAACGACACGTAATTCTGGATTGTAGGGAATCAAAACTTTATTAGAAGATATTCCCTTTTTAACTTTTTGGAAAGTTCCGAAACATTCTTTGGACCATTTAAATTCGACACCCTTTTTAAGCAATTGATTTAAAGGTTGCAACATTGTTGCCAAGTTATTTAAAAATTTAGCATATAGTTAACTATCCCTAGAAAACATTTCCATTATGCAACATTCGTAAGCTGAGGTGCATCTAAAATAGCGCTTACTTTCTTTCGGTCGGATGTAACCCGTCTCTGTCGATTAAATGAGCACCGTATTCAATTTTATTAACCTAGAATTCGCATTTATTTAAATTCACATGCAAAACATGGTGTTGTAATCCTTTTAATACCTCACGCAATCGTTCATTACGAACTTCTACTGTCGGACCAGCAATATTAATGTCATCAATATAGATATAAAACCCAGGTATATCTTTAAAATTATTTTTCATGGAATGTTGCCAAATACTAGGAGCCGTTTTGATACCAAACCATAACCTTTTACAACGGTATAAATCTTTAGTAGTATTTAAAGTTAGTAATTTTTTTTTATCCCGTTCATCTACTTCCATGTCTAAATATGTTTGAGACAAGTCAATTTTAGAAAAAATCTTGCCATTTGGAAGTTTAGCAAAAGTATACTCCATTCGAGGTAGTGGATAATCTATATCCTATAAAACGGGTTTTATGGTTACTTTAAAGTCTCCACAAAATCTAACATTACCATCAGGTTTTATAACTGGAACAATTGACTTAACCCAACCACTTTTCTCTATGGGCTCTAAAATTTCCATGTCTAACAATCTCGTAATCTCATTTTCAACTCGAGATTGGATAGCATAAGGAGCAGGTCTTGGTTTATAAATTTAGGCTGAGAATTTTCTCTAAAGTAAAGCCTAGCCCTTTAATTTTACCTATACCATCTTTAAAAATATCAGGATACCCGGACAAGCAAGCATTTTCTCGTTAAAATTTTAGCATTTAATCCTTTACTTACATTTTTTAATCTAACATTTTTTTAATTTATTTCTAGTCAAGCCGGAAGTCTCTACACCAATCAACACAAAATAAAGGATCAACTTCCCGATTACATAAATAAAGCTTTTTAACCTTCACCTAATCTTTGCATTTCATTACTACAGTTGCTTGATACGCTGATTTCATCAGTTCACCTCCAAAAGATCTTAAAATCACATTACTATGCTCAATTTCAGTTTGAGAGGATATTTTACGAAACTGACTTACTGACATAACAGAAATACACGCACCAGTGTCAAGCTGCACTTTCACGCGTTTATTATTAATCAAACATATTAATTTCATTTTATTCAATGATATTAATGGTATAATTTTCAGTTTTTGACAGTCAGTTAACACAGACCCTTTCTACATGCGATAAACTTGTGATTTATCTATTCTGTAACCATTATACTACTCTGTGTAAATATTGCATTCAGGAGATTGATAATTAAATTACATATTAATGCGAAACACTTGTTTTATGATTTTATCCCGACATTTTCATGAAAAAGCTACGGCAAGGACCCGAACTGTGCCTTTCTTATGTTTTATTTAGAGTAGCCTTTGATGGTGCCATCTGTTGACAGCATATAGAACTACATTTCGCTTATGTGCAGTAAAAATTATTTACTACGAATGAACATATTTCCTGTAATATTCAAATTTTTGAATTGAAATTTTAATACAATGTTTCTTTTACGTAGTATCAAGTATACTGTAAGTTTCGTACAATTCGAAAGAAAACTCGACATGTTATAATCAAAACACATGCGGAGTTTGAAATTTTTAATTTAATACCGATTTTTACTTATATTCTGATAATTATTTTTATTCTCTCACTTTGGGTCCTAGTAATACTCCTCAAGCTCTTTAAAATGACACTAGAATCAACCTTCTAGCTAAACGCGTTTCCACGCTATAGTTATTTATTACCTTACTTAAAGATAATTCATAACAATCACGCGCATGCGCCTACACTGGTACGGTGACATCACAGGCAAAAAAATACTATCCAAAAAACTCTTACAGATATGATCTATCCGTTGTGGGGTCAATCATTCTTTTCGCATTATTAGTCTCGTAGTAATTAGCGATTCAAATCTGACGGTATTTTGTCACACAAAAAAGGTCAACCGACTATCACAGTAACGAGCGGAAAGACGTTTCCACGATTAAACCAGAATTACCACGAGAACTCTTTATAGAATTTCGGGCTTCGTATACCTTGCTCATACTTTTAGAATCACTCATGATATCGGCATCTCTTGCCACCGTCTCCATTGCTGTCTCCATCAATGTTGACTACTTTTTCACAGGTAAGGTTTGCTTCCGCGATAATAGATTCTATTGAAAAGCTTCGCTGCGAAAGCCACACACAAATCTATCTCGAAGACCATCATTAAGAAACTGCCAAAACTCACAAGTCATTCAGAGTTTCTTCAAGCTGGGCACAAAAAAACCCTTCCACTTGGTTCCGCTTATGGAATCGAAAGCGCTCCGAAATAACTAGTGGTTTCGGGATCAACTGTTTCTCCAGAATGGCAGTCAATTCCTGAAAATTCTTATCCTTTAGCTTTTCGTGTTCCACCATATTTTTCAGTAATGCGTAGGTTTTGTCCTACAACAGCGTAATAATCGTTGGGAGCTTTTTAACGTTTGGCCCATTATTCGTTACAAACAGCATCTCTAATCGATCCAGTTACGAAATAATGGTTTCAACTTCTTCGTTAAAAGTTCCATCGGTAGTGACTGTGGTAAAGCATCCTCGTCGCCAGTGTTGTGTTCGGGGTTCAGTTGATCAAGCCAAGACACAACGCAAAGTTTTGAATCCAGCGTTTATTTTTACATAGTTCTGTATCGGATGTCATACATCTATATTGATATGCACGTGGCTAAAGATACATTTAAAGCTGTACTGATTAACTTAAATATTAACAAAGATATAACAGAAAGATAGAACAAATAGGAAGTGAAAAAATAGTAGTCATAAAGGAATACAAAGCATAAACAACATTCTTATTATCCCCAAAAAATGTATGACAAACTGTAGTATTACTTCCTCTGCAACGTCGCCTACGACCAGACTTTTTTTATTTACATTCCGGCGTAGTAAATGGACACACGAGCAATCTTAGCCACAAGAAATCAGACTTCTAATAATTAAATTCTGTAACTTTTAATCTTGATACATGTTTCTATTCATAACTCGAATTCCATTATAAAACGATATTGACTAAGAAAATGCCACTCCCAAAGGAACATTTATGAAACACAAGAATTGTCAAGTGAAGTGAGAAAAATTCATCCATCTGCACTTTCAAAAATTAATTGATGGTAAAATTATATAAAATGATTTTAAATAATAATTCAGAACTTATATTTCGGCCTTAAATAATAATTTATTTTCCGTCGCTTAATTTTCTCACAGTATTGTTTTCATTTACCTATTCTTTCACGATTTTGTTGCAACTCTTCGTTGTCGCTAAAAAAATATTTTCTACCTATCATCCCGTATTATACTTCATAATTCCTTATTTTTAGTATTATATCTCGTAATCAACGTTTTTCTCAAATTCATTTTCAGATGTCACTTCTTATATGGGATCAAAATTTAATTAAAATTAACCGATTAAATAAGAATTAAATTTTAGAAATATCAGCATATTGTATTGTCATTGAATAGAGGCATCATAACGTCAGCACTCCAGTACATCAGAAAGTGGGTGATAAATCGATTGTAACTTTCATCTTTACAAACATGAGAGAAGTTTAAAAAAACACCTGAAAAAAGTTGATATTTATATGAAATGAGACTATCAAAAGTTTAAGTGTACTAATAACCGTAAATGTGATATTGATTAAGAGTTTCTGGGTAGTAATCAATAAACTCTGATCGCAATGCAAAACCTTTGCTGGTAGAGCATTTTTTATTGGATAAAGAAAATATACCCGAAAAGTGTAAAAAAATGAAACACAGATTAGATGCACGAAGGAAAATGATTATATCATAACGCATAGATACATGATTAACAAGAAAATACTTGCGTACATCTTGTCAATATTCGCTCACTATTGCGAATATTGTTTGATGCTGTTACTACATTAACCGCAAATATAGCAAAAAAGAAGATGCCTTTCTTATTAAACATGTGTACGTTTATGAGGAATCATTATTGATTCCACTAGACGAGAGAAATCTCCGCTTTCGTACATCAAAGTGCACATTAACGCATTCCAAGTAGTTCGTAATCATACCTCAGTGACATCTTCATGAAAGAAACAAACGATTCGAAGTCCACTTCGCAGAATTCTAAATTTCTACTCTGAAGGATACTTCAAAGTGTATATTATTCCATGTAATAAATTCTTTCTGTCACACACTTGATTAAGTGAGAAAAATGGAAGCTCTCTCTGTGACAAAATACTTGTATGTCGAATGAAACCTCATCGTGTTTCGGTTTTCCTCCGATGTAAATGGCAGTCCAGACGGTATACATGAGCCTGAAGATCCATTGCAAATCATAATCGTACATACATCAAAAAAGAATGATAAATGCAAACGGTTATTGCACTACTGGAAATTGATGAATATTTTAATCTAAAGAAACAACTTTCACTATGATAATGTTTTTAGGGTGGCGTATTTTCGGTAAATTGTACGATGAAAAAATCGTAGATCAGAATACAACCTGGTGTATGTATACCGGCAATGTATGAAAGCCGGCATTCTATAGAATGCCAAAAACTATCCGGCAATGTATGAAATGATTAACATTTGACACATTTCCTTGGCATTCTAATGAATGCCAAATGACAAACTGGCAAAGTATGAAAAACATCACCGATTCATTTTCCTTAAAAATATAATTCTATAAAATGCCTAGGCATTTTATAGAATGTCGGCGTTTCATGCATTGGCGGTAACATATGTACAGAAAGAGGTGCTCTACGAGGCAGACTGTTGGATAGAGAGCTACGAAATTTTGCTCGTAGTTACCTTTTGGGCTCTTATTAAGGAAATGTTTTTCACTTTTTCTATTTCTAATAAATTAAAATTAATCGAAATGGCAACGTCTTACCTCAATAAATTTTCAACATGGAATCGCACAAAAAACAACTCTACACCACATTAAATCCTTAAAAAATAACTTTTCAATGAAACCAGTTTTACTTCAGCTCAAATTTTCTCTTATTTTAACATTTTTTTTAAAAATAATTTTAAACAAAATTTGTAAAAATCCCTTATTGTTGCAATGAAATTCAAACCAATTTTATTGTTTCATATAGAGTAGTCAATGTTAAAACTACGATAAAGAAATAACACTTTATTTCTGGAGGCTCGTTTAAAAATATATTTAATAGCAAAACCTATGTTTATTGTATAAATACGCAAAACTATACTATATATAATAAT
The DNA here is from genome assembly GCA_013235015.1 of Araneus ventricosus. Classification (NCBI taxonomy): domain Eukaryota; kingdom Metazoa; phylum Arthropoda; class Arachnida; order Araneae; family Araneidae; genus Araneus; species Araneus ventricosus. The sequence goes on along the minus strand of BGPR01000503.1, from coordinate 361,206 downwards.
TATTGGAAAATATTACAAAATTTAAGAAGCTTATTGTTTACGTCGCGGCAAAGTCAATGTCATCGACATGCAGTGACATTTTTCCCCTGTCGCATTCTTCTCTCTCCGTTCTAAACATGCCGGATTACTGGAGGATTGGATTATAAAGGGGCCACTGTATGTTTAAAAGATCATTATCTAAACCGCACTTTATACATCAATCAGGGACTTTTGTATTTGATTCTCATATACAATTAAACATAACGTATAGATATATTGATTAGTGTCGTCTCCAAATGGAGTTTTAATACGGGAATTCTGGTGAAGAAGTAGGATAGCCCTTTCCTACTATCCTAAACATCGGAAGATAACAATATGTCCAGCTCGAGGTAAAGAACACAACCAGAGAAACCCATAACCCTCTTCCTCCTATGCATGTTCCTCAACTATACCATGTCTTAACCTACTATATTACTGGTGGGCAGGATGTAGGACTAAAACTCTGTACAAGATAATTTGAGATCCCACTGATTAGTTCCGAATGGGAAGTAGCCACTGAACTCAAATAATCAACCGAGTGGAAAATAAAATCTAAAAATTAATAATAAAGTAATTAAATCAGTCTGGGTACAAAGGAAAAGTTTCTACTGGCATTCCGGCGTAACTATTTAAGGGATAAAGTTTAAATATGAAGTCTTACTGCCTGAAAATTAAAACCATTTCTTAGTGTCTCGAAATCTATTTAAAATTTTTATAAATCATCTAGTTTCATTGCATTTTAATTTTATGAAGACGAGTCTGCAGGCATTAAACTTTTTTTAAAAAATCTTCAGAAAAATTATAATCGGAGTGAATGAAATAAATCTCCAACCAATATTATAGTTTCTGTTAAAATTCTTTTTCTCTTAACTTTTTTCTCCTTCGAACTGCACGATCCCGTGCATTTCTAGTTCAGTAGAAATATTCCGGGCAGAAAATGGTGGACGGAGCCGAAAGGGAAAGAAGTGAAGAGATAAAAGGATTTCCGTACCCTCACGTGAACCTGTCAGAAACACAGCGGATGAACTCGTCTAAAAAGACGCGCGTGTTTGGAAAATGTCCCTGGATTTTCCTTTGTTTCGTTTCTACTTCGATGCGTACTACGTTGTTTATCAGATTTTTATATTTTCTATAAAAAATAAAACTCAGTAGCTGGTTCCTTAAAATGCTTCATTGCTACTCTTCTTTTTCATTCTTGATTTTTGAAATAGAGGGATTTACTCTTAATGTTTCGAACGAAGTTAAGCAAACCGTACGAAAGAGGATTTTTCTTTTCAAGTAATATTTCCCAAAAATGAAACTCGAAGTGACATGTTTGCCAAGCGCGGTTCAAGAGATTCTTTGATGGGAAAATGGTTTCTGAGATTACGGGTGAAATTTATTTGGATGATTTGCTTGCTTTTTATTCAAATTATGTATCTGTGAAAGCTGGTTAGATTGAATTTCTATGAGTCAAAGTTATTTTTTGTTTAGATATCGAAACGTTAGCTTGATTACTAATGCATTTTGAATACTGAAGAACTTATTAAAAATGGGAAAGAGAAACATCAGCTAGACATATTTTTTGCAAATGCGAAAACAAAGAAAATATATTAAGATTTCTACCTTTTTTTATAAATTTCAAAATGTTTAATTAAATGCTAAATCATATTAAATATTTGTATACTTATAAAAGACATATACAGAACAAGTGTTCATGCAAAATAAACACATTACACTGTGCACATTTATCAAATTTGATCTGAATTTAATATTTAAACTATATTTCCTTGAGGTACATTGTGAGATAAAAAGCGTTCAAAATCGTGGCCATCAGCAAAAATATTTCTGATTGGTTTTACAAACATCTTAAGAGAGGATACATATTTAATTAGTTCTTACATATCATTCTGCCATACACTCTTGCGGGTAGGCTGGACTGGCATGGGTAGTAAATAAATCGATAAATAAATTTCATTCTGAACTTTCACTTTGTCACTTTATATTTTTTATTCACTACAAAAAATTTTCAGTTATCTACCTAATGATATTTTTTTGAAAATTTCTTTCAAACTTCAGCTGCAATTATTCAACATACAACAAAAAAATATGATTTGCTGTATGATCAAAAATGATTGTAAGATTTGACAAAACTAGAAAAATAATTACAATATAAGGAAAAGTTAACTATGATTTATAATATGACAACAAGAAAATATAAATTAGTAGAATGGTGAAACTCAAAACTAAGGATTCTGAGAATTTGCTATTCCTGATAATTATGAAAATGATAAAAGTGTATCATTTATGGAATAAAATTTCTGCAATTGACAATATTAGAATATGAAATGTTACTGCAACCTAATAATGAATTACCTATGAAATAGGGTTGTCAAAGAAATAATGAAAGGATTTCTAAATGACCGCCCTTAATCTTTTGCTGTAGCAATAACGAGACATAGCATGTGCACATTCATGTACCTTATAAAATGCCTTGAACACTTAATCGGAGTAATGGATATATTAATTAGAACTTGTATGCTTTACAGATGGCGAAAGAAGAGAACATTTTTATGGTAACTTAATGACCTGCGATATGTTACTCTGTTGCGAGACCTCTTCATATATACGTTTTATAAAACTTGAGGAGCTCAATGCATTATTCCATGAGAAAATATTTTAGCACTAACTGTGAGTTCAAACTTATAGTAACTAGCCGTTCTCGCCGACCTTGGGGAGGGTTCGCAGCCAGAACACACTTTTCTGAGCAATACCCCTGCCACCTCGCTGCTTCGAGGCTATCAGCCATTACCTTTTTCACTTCAGCATGAAGATCAGTGGAACAGACCATAAAACCATAGTAGATTTCATATTCTTTGTAGACAACAGATTCCTTTAAAATTGTAAAATATTTCAATAAACCGCATCTAGTTGTAATGTTTTGTATAACTTTCTCACGAATTTCGGCATAAAAGTCTTCAGATCCATAAATACAGAATGAAATCGCCCTAGCAGAACAGTTTCAAGCACCTACGATAGGTATTTTACAATATTTTTGACACGCCATTGTGATGGAACTGTTGGGATCTATATATTTAAAATAATATGGTAATATGGATTCGCCAGACCAAATCACCAGACCGATTTCGACATTTTTTTCATATGAAAGGATATGACGTCTAGATGTGTCATCAATGCCCTCACCAACCCCCATTTTCGAACGAAATCGAAAAAAACACATCGAAAATGTATGGTGGAGAAGTGTTTTTTTATTTCGCTCAAAAATGAGGAGGGTCGAGGGGGCAGGCGACCCATGACGACATATCTAGACGTCAGAACCTTTCAATTAAAAAAAATGTCGAAGTCCGTCGGGTGGTTGTTGCTGGCGAACTGTCCAAAGGTTTTTACCCCATAGAGAATGTACAGTGGGAAAGAGTTTTTTCGATTTTTTCAAAAATGGGGTGGGGGGTAGGAGACCCTTGATGACATATATAAACGTCATAAGCTTCCACATGAAGCAAAAATTGTAAAAATCGGTCGGGTGGTTGAGACTGGCGGACTCGGTGAAGAATTTTTTTTCTATGGGGGAAAAACGTTTGGACAGTTCGCCAGCCTCAACCACCCGACCTATTTCAACAATTTTTGATTCATATGAAAGCTTATGATGTCTAGATATGTCATCAAAGGTCGTCTGTCGCTCCACAAATCCCCATTTTTGAACGAAATCGAAAAAACATATAGAGAATATATGGTGAAGAAGTGTTTTTTCTACTTCGTTCAAAAATGGGGGTGGTGGGGAGCAGGCGACCCATGATGACATATCTAGACGTTATAACTTTTCAATTAAAAAAAGAATTGTTTAAATACGTCGGTGGTTGTTGCTGGCGAACTGTCCAAAGGTTTTTTTCCCATAGAAAATGTACAGTGGGAAAGAGTTTTTTTCGATTTCTTTCGAAAATGGGCGGTAGGAGGGCAGGCGACCCTTGAGGGTATATCTAGACGTCATAATCTTTCAAATGCAAAAAAATTGTCAAAATCGGTGGAGTGGTTCAGGCTGGCGGACTCGGTGAAGGTTTTTTTACCAAATTATTTTAAATATATAGATATCATGGTTACATTTTAAAGCAGAATATTTAGAGCAGTAATTATCAAATTACATCCCTTTCATCAATTTTTAAAGATCCAACCATATTTTGTTCTTAAATATATTTTTTCTCTCAACTGAAAAACTTCTGCAAATTTTAAGTCGGAAGAATTTTGTTATCAAATTGATAATCAAAATACTTTAAAAATTGATATTTATGACAAAAGAAACGAGTTTAAATTCAATGTCAATAGATATATTTTTTGGAACTCTAATATATCTTCTAAAATCTACAAAAACACTATCATTAATCAACTCATAAGAATTAACAAAACCTGCAGCGATAAAAATTCAATCAAGAAACAAATTCAACACCTTATAAATAACCTTAATAGTAATGAAATTCCTACCTCCTTCTACGAACCTTTAATTAATGGCTTTAAGATGTAAGTACAGGATTGCATATTAGAGCTATGCTGGCGCAGTTCTAATACTGTGGTAGGGTCTCTCAAGCCAGACAGGTCTAATGTGATTACCTCGAAAACGCATCTTTAAGTCGTTTATTAACGGATTTCAAATTCAAAGATCATTTAACACTTACCGTTTCCACCTTAATTTTTAACTACACTAGTTACACTATTTTTAAATACACTCATTTACTTTCTTATCATCTTTCATTAATTTTATTTGCACCTTAATTTTTAAATACAATCCTTTCCTTTTTATTTACACCTTAATTTTTATTTACACCTTAATTTTTATTTTCACCTTAATTTTTAAACACACTCCTTTCCTTTTTATCATCATCCCTTAATTTTTATAGACACCTTATATTACACATTAATTTTTAAATACACTCCTTTCTTTTTTTCGTCATTTCTTTAATCTTCATCGTTTCCTCAAAGTAGTTCGCCTTCATCCTTTTTTTCCATCGATTTCCTAATCTTCATCGAAACTCCCCCAACCTCAGAAGTAACTTGATATCTTCGTAAACATCCGGTCACTACATGACGCGTTCACTTATTCCCTTTGTCGCGTCTCCCGTTGGTAGCATCTCTCAGTTTTAGGTTAGTAATTTCATTTCTTTTATTTGTATTTCATTCAAATTCTTGGTTTGTCATAATGTTCGGGGTAAAGGACAGTGTTTTTTAGCTATATGCCAACACTGTTCGCAGAAAACATTATGATTTCACTAATTTTAACGGTTCGTATAGATTTTACTTACCCTGATGAGCATCTATACGCTTTTACCGATTTATTACAGTCTCTCCATTTTATTTTAATATTATTTGACTTTCATGATATTGATATATTCTCAACAAATCTTCTTGAATTGCAGCATTTTTGCGCATTCGTTGCGTTTGTGTTATATTTTTCTACTTTATTTTATCTTCCCCTTTTATATATATATTCCACTTTCGGCTTTTTCTTACCGCAGATTGTTTTCTTGACATTTTGTTTTTTGAATGTTTATTTTGTAAATGTTGCTTTTACATTTCTGCTATGTTTGTTTCGTATTTGTTATATATATATAAACAATAGAGAGAGAGAGAACAGTCAAAAACGATCATAAAGATCAGCGATTCACAAAATGAACTAGGGTGAAAAAAAATCAATAATTAGATTTTCCACATAAAAACTAATTCAAAATAGGTGGAGGAAAACAGTTACAGTACGGTAAACAAGAATTAGAAAAGAAAAATCCTGCAAATGACCCAGTGAATGCACAAATGCAGGAATACAACCGAGCATCGAGAAATATTAACAAAAGACAAAATATACAAAACTATTTTAGAAAAAGGAGAGAACAATCAAAAAATAAATAGAACACTACCGTAAGGGATGCGTCTTCAGCAGGGAAATCCCTTAAGAGCGTATAAAATTATTTATCTTTTTTTCACACAAGCTTTAAGCCTATCTTCTTAAAAAAGGCTTGTTTCCCTGGAACACCGAAAACACAAAGCAAACATTTATTTTTATGATAGAAAAACAGCATAAACAAGTGTCAGAAATACCTAATATTAAAAGGAAATCATAATCATAACAAATGAAGAGAAAATTCTCAAAACTCACCCAAACACGTAGTTAAAGTAGAAGCAAACGCGTTCAGAAGTGCTGACGCAATACTTTGAAGTTCAACAGTAGCGTCGCAGTTAATTATTAATGGCGGTTAACAGTTAGTTTTATTTATCTAGTGCAAAGTGCCCAAATTAAATTAATTTACGAATAATAATTAATGCATAGCCAATAATAAGTAGAAAAATAACTTTAATGTTTTTTTTTCATGAAAAAAGCAGGGGAATTATTCTCTAAACACCTAAATATCATTTTAAATTTTGTAGAAAAAGAAAATTTTACCTGGATTATTAAAAATAATATTAAAGTAGTTCAGTTTACTAAGAACAATGAAAAAAACTCATATCAAGACATATGACTTTCAGAACTTGTTTACTAGTATCCCACTTAATAAAGCCAAAAGATGTTTTAAAGGTCTCTTCTATTCTGAAAGACTACATTTTGTACATAGAAGGGCAATAAGGCTATCTTAAGAATAGCGAATACAATGAAAACTAAAAACAGTTATGGAAAAAAGCAAACAGAAACACAAGGAAACATAAACACAGAGAATCTGGTGTGCGCATAAACAGCAGCTTCCAAGAGTACAATGACGAAAATACAAAGATTAACTAACAAATTGAAAAACACACATAAGACAAAACCGAAACAACAATAGACCAAAAATAAGAAGAGAATCCGGCAGATGGACTTTCTCAAGATTCACCCCTGGCTGGGATTCTAAATTTCACAAAAACTGGGACAATTTTCTGTAGAGAAACAAACTGACATTAAGTCAAATGATTGTTTCTCTGTGAAACGGAAAATCCTAAATAAAAGGAAAAGAAAAAACTTTTTTCTGAAACTACGATTATGCCTTTGGAACAAAAGGCAGAAGAAAGAAAAGGCAAAAAACTTACTTTCTTATTTTTTCTGGGGCAGAAAGTAAGGTTTTTTTTTGTCTTTTCTTTCTTCTGCTTTCTGTTCAACAGGCATAATTGAAGTGCCTGAAAATATAATTTCCTTTTCCTTCGATTTGGTATAATTCATTTTACAGAGAAACAACTATTTGACATAATGTCAGTTTCTCTACAGAAAAGTGTCCCAATTTTTGTGAAATTTAGAATCCCAGCAAGGGGTGAACCATGAGAAAGTCTATTTGCCGGATTCTCTTCTTATTTTTGGTTTATATTGTTGTTCGACTTTGTCTTATGTGTGTTTTTCAATTTGTAAGATAATCTTTGCATTTTAAGAATAGCGAGTCAGAAAGGAAATAAAAAATTCTTCAGAGGTTCAATTCCATCGGATTCTTATAAGTGCTCAGTTTTTGTTAGCAGAATTAGAGACATGGGTTGGTGGAAACCTTACTCCCTGCGAAGATGTTTTACTGAAACAACAATAATTACTAAATAGAGCAGTAAGCATTTCGGATACATTTTCATTTCGCTGATCAGGATGCAGTTCCTATAACTCATGCTATGAATTTTTAGGAAATAGTTTGAGAAAAACAGCAATAATAAATAACAGAGGAAAAAAAAAGATCGTGGAAACCAGAAAATTTGGCAAAGCGTTTATCAGAAATTTCATTTATAAACAACTGAATGTTCTGAGCTGTTATACATGTGCTGTGTTCGTATTTGCGACTCTCCAAATTATATTTATTCAAATTGCAAATATTATGCTTTCATTTTATATTTTTTCATATTAATGTTAATAAGTTTGCATCTATAATAAAGATTTCCGAGGCTTTGCCGTTATACTAACGTTCTCTACATCTGTCTGAAGAGTCGTCGCATGAGCTGCTCGTAATAATGCGGAGGCCACAGTGCCCGATTAATTGTCGTGGTGGTCCGGGTATCAATCATGTTTGATCCGCACGCTAAGGCTGGCCGGAGAAATTTCCTTGTGATATACTAACGTTAAAGCGAGGTTTTGATTTAAATAATAAGTATAATTATATAATCAAAATATGATTTGATGCTACACTATAATATTTTTCAAACTAGACAATTACCTATTTCCTCGCATTTTCTCATAGTAGAGAGCATGCATTTCCTCAATTTGCTATCTAACTACAAGGTGCTATAATCTTGCTATATAATTACATTTCAACTATTGGATTCCATGTTTATGATTGTAAGTGAACGATCAAATATTACTAAATGCCTAGAAATCATATGAGTATCTTGAAGAAGTTCCTCACTATATGAGAGAATGCATGAGCAAAGAAAATTGCATATCTGTTTAAAATTATATTTATTATCAATCATTAATCACTTAAATGCTGTATGTCCGGGTAAAGGCATCAAATGTTTCGATTCAATGGAGGTCATGAATATGCATTGCTAGCAGTTCCTTCAGCAGATATTTGTAACAACCACACGTCTGCAATCAAAATGTGGTTTTGAAAGGATATTTATTTTATTAAAAAATTTTGTATATAAAAATTAGCAGCTGGTAGGCGGGAAGAAGAACAAGCGTGCCGCAACAAATCGGCGGCAGCTTGATGGGCCTGGGGAGCGTTCTGCCCTCTTCCGACACATATTCGTTTCATCCGGTAGGAAATCACCTTGATTTCAGGTATTTGAAAGTGTTGTGGTGTCAAAGTCGGAACGTGGACACAATGACGTAAACACTTATAGGAATATGGAGAAAATCTAAGTCAATTCAAAGCCGTTCAGTTGGATGATAAGAAGTTAAAAAGGAAGTTTGGTTTCAAAAAGAACACGAGATCGATTGATCACTAAAGATGCTCAGATTGAAGTTTCATGAACCAGCAAAGATATAGGAGTTGTCCTCTTTGATGCAACTGTAACTGACCGAGCGAAGCGACGTCCTGTATTAACTCGACCGTCCGGCATTTCGTCTGTTTGTAAATTTGATGCCCACGCAGTCACGACCAAACGCGTTGTTCGATTTTCTTCGAATTTGGCATGAATGTTCTGAAGTCTTTAAAAACGATGTATGTGTAAGGATTTTTATTGTTTTATTCCATTTCAAGATAGTGACCATTTTAATAGTTCCGTTTCATGTAATGTTCAGCTTTTAACATATCAGTTTCATGTAATGTTGAGTTTTTCAAGCGATTACAGCCAAAAGGTTCATGCCATGAAAATTTGAAAAGCTTATTTTTATTTGTGTCATCTTTTTCTGAGTATTTACCACGACAACTTTCATTTTTTGTTTGTTATTATTTTGGAATTCCATTCATAATGCTTCCAAAAATACCAATAATATCAAATGACATTTAACTGTAATTTTATTAATACTGATAAAAGTAGACATTTAATTGTAATTTTGTGATTACTGATAAAAGCAGAGTCTTATGTGAATAATATGCATTCGAAAAAAAAAAAACTAAACCTTCCAAGACTGTGATAAAGAGCACATCTTAGGTTTTAATTATTTCTTCTTTTTTTCGCACACGAGGTCTATTGCTCTCAGAACTGCTAATCTATAACTTATGTGTGATTTTCTCAGTAAATTATTTCTTTTGAATACTTTTATAACGGGCACTGTATATCGAACAAAGAGGCGTGAACTTGCATTACTTTAAGTGTTATTCAATGTATCCCGACATGATAAAACTATTTCTAAAATCATTCAAAACATATTTTGCACAGAGATAGAACGTGAATTTCAATCCACTGATTTGTTAGTTCATGAATGGTTCTTGAGAATTTTTATTGAAGCAACACGTAAAATATTTTTTTACATATGGATGTATAAAATATTTCTTAGGAAAAAAATCCTCATAATATTAATATTTTCGATAGACTTGCAAACGGTTATAGGTTCTTCGAGATTTCTGAAATGTTCAACCGGGACACCGGAATGCCCCTAGCGTCGCGGGTATTCAAGGGTACACACCCTTGGTGGGTTTTTAGAGTGTTTTAGAGGGTAGTTTATTCTCAATGCTATGAATAAATGGTTACTAATTAGGAACCTAAAACAGGGGTAATAATAAATGACACAAGTATAAAAATTTAAACATTTTATTTCTTACATGTTAATATTTATAAGTTACTGAAGTAAGAAGAAACACTTTGAATGAGGAATAAAAATTTGAACAATATTTACATGTACTTTTCATTGCCTAGGACTTTTTTAGAAAGCCTTTTTTGTTTTTAATCTTCACAAGCTAATCCGATATTAATTTTACATGTCATCAAGCCTTGAACCGAAGATTCCTTCATCAAACCTCCATCATCCGTCCATGCGTTGTTCATCGAAGAAAATACTCTCTCAACTGGTGCTGATGTCCCAGGTAAGCAGAAGACATAAACAATCTTGATAAGATTGGGGGCTGCTATGTGATTCTCCTTGAAGTGACCAAACAGCCTGAGCTATTTTTCTTCACTTGAAATAATCTCATCTCTGGTAGTCTCTTCTTGCTCCCACTGTTCTCAATTTGACGGCAAATACTCTTTAGGAAGCACAACTTCGTCAAATAACTGATCATTGTTTATTTCCATATCGGGTACATCAAGAAGACTGCTATTAATAATTTCAGCAGAAGTTTCGGCGTTTTCCCAATCAACAGCATTTGTTTTGATCACATTGACCCAAGAAAACTGTTCAGCGTTTCCAAAACTATTCTCCCAGAGGTCCAAGTATGCAATGCATCTTTCATAAAAGCCATCAAATTCTTCTTTCACACTGTTACGGACTTGCTCATCTAGATTCCTGCAGATGTTCTTTGCGCCCATAGGGATAAAGTTTGAAGCCTTTCTTTCTGTCAGGTTTCTTTTGAGAGCTTTGTGAGCTTCAGCAACCTCAAAAGCTGTAGTGTTATCTTTTTCCATTCCCAGGACGGCCTTGTTAAACAGTGCAAGCTGCCCGTGGACAAACCACAAGTAGAGATCAACCGGTGAATCAGTAAACAAGTTTTTTATTGTTGATGGGCACATTTCTTGGTCTAAAAAAACGCTTTCAGACCTTCAAAAATCTGTAAAATTCTTTCCAGCGCGGGCATCATTGATAGAAACCGGGTGTTCCCGTGTTGAATGAGTTTACGGTACTGTATCTCGGCATATTCACAAAATTCTGTTACTTTAGTTACACGGACTGTGTATATGTGCAAGTATTTATAAATCTTCACCAGTAAGGCCTTAATATCGATTGGGAGACTATCTACTGCAGTTTGCACACAGTTGTGCATAATGTGTGATCCACATCCGATTCCATTGATTTCCCTTCCTAGGCTATCCTCGGGTCGATGGAAAACATTTTTTTGCCCTGCTCTTTTCACACCACCGAAGTTAGTGTTGCAATTATCTCCACAAAAGCCAACTACTTTGTTGTTCAAATCGTTTTGCTACGGACAGAGCTTAAGTGATTTGTAAGAATTTCAGATGTTTCACCCGCCACAGATTTGAAATCTAACAGCTTTACTTGCACACCTGAATTAGGATTAAAGAAGCGCACAACAATTGGCACAAGTTTTATATCCTTTCGGTTTGATACATCCATACTTACAGATACGTAGTTTGACTTGGTCAAGTCTTCTTTAAGCTCTTCTTGAGCTAAATGAGCTATGGCATTTAAAACTATTGCCTCACACTTAGTTTTTCCGAGTGAGAATTTAGGTTCAAAAAACTTAGAAATTTGTTTTGATGAACAAGAATTCGAATTGAAACTTAGGCTATGGTTTGCTGTGTGGTAAGCAAAGGTCGCCTCTTTCGCTGCTAAGTCTAAGTTTTTGTCATTAGAACTCGCAGTCTTAAAAAACTGGTCAGTTTTGATGAGCTAGCAGCACACGCTAAACTCTTTTTGTGTTTACTCGACTGAAAATGATCTTTTATATCGGATCAACTACCGTAAGCAACAGAAAACTCAGAATTACAGTGTGAACATTTAACTCTATCGTCTCTGATTACCAGTACCAGTACATACCTTCTTCAAAAAAGGGAATTCATTCCGCAAATCCTCGGTGAATTTACACGACCGTTTTGGCATTTTAACAGAGAACGCATAAACTTTAACTTAAAACATAAATAAAGCAGCGCTTAGCTCACTAACACAACAGGCAACGCCGACAGGGACTGACAACTGACTGACTCATCTTATTTCTATCGTAAGCGGCTAGCGCCGAGGTGGGCGAGTCCAATGTTATTGCACACGAGGGGGTGTAGCGTGCAGCGAAATCTCTTCTGACGCTAAAACTACGCACCTTAGTGCCCAATATTGGACTCGCTCGGAGAGCCTCTCGCGTCGCGCATGGTCACGATTGGCGAGACAAGACGATACGATGACAATATTATTTATTAGCAGACCATCACTCTTTTATAGTTTTCACTTTTCAGACAGTACAGTGAAATAAATGACAAAGTAATTATCCTAAATAATCCTTCACAGTTAATTATTTTTAGACTTTTTTGGTCATCTATAATCAAATTTAATTTTTACCGGGGCGTGAAGTAAACCGGCCGGGACACCGGGATTTTGTCTGAAAACCGGGACGTCTGGCAAGCCTATCTTATAAGCATATTAAACATGATTGAATTTAAATCCAATATAATAGAATTAATACTATTCGTCATTCATTTGATTTTCAATGAGATGAGAGGTACTCAATAAATACTATTGCTAAAATAATGCTCCTCTAAAAGCTGAAAAACTGCTCTAACCTCTGAACCTGAAACGCATACTTACTATCAATATTCCAATTCAAACTGTTAAATCCTAATTTAGTTTCATCGTGTAACAGAAGATATCCCTAGAAGAGCTAAGATATCCAGGAGAGTTAATCGTATTTGCCATTCAAATTAACCTGTGTCGAAATTCTGCAGACGCTTACTCAATTTGCAAATGAGATTATCCAATAATTCAATTTGGTGCTGCAGTTCCATCAAACAGCGGTGGGTCGCGTTCGTATTAAACCAGTAAATCAGAAGAGTATTAGTATACACACGAGTACTTTCCATCATTTTAAGCTCTTTACATGAATATATCGTATAGTGTTATCATTATCAGCTTTTATAATCGAAAACTGTACATCTGATTTTCAGTGTAACTGAATACTTTACAAATGCCGTGAAAATTAGTAGGAATTTAGATATATCTGACTGAATTCAAATTTAACAAGGATTTAGCGTATAAATTGTTTAAACAACTTGATGACCATTTCTCTTACGTTTGGCTTGTCATCTGTTTACGGTTTACAAAAAATGAGTTCTAGCCCTTTTTTTATACGTATGTTTCAACATAAGGAGATAGGTTTTAGTATTTGGCTAAACACAAGGTCTATGTGTTATGCAGCCAAGCCTCTTTGATTGATACCAGTAAAAATCTTCTAAAAGTGAGCAAAATTACATCTTCATTAACGGTACATTCCTGCTGTTTTTTCTTTGTTTCCTGAATGATCTACAAAACCATGATCAGAAAAATATAATGAAACATGCAATTACTTTTAAAGAGATGAATAATAATGCTATTTAAATATATAATTACAAATGTTTATAAGTTTAGTGAAAATATAGAAGTTCTTAATTTCTTGTTGTTTCAGAACAAGGTGTGATGATTAGAAAAGCTGAGCTTAAAAATGTCAGCATATTTTATGTTCAGGAAAGTGAACCCTATTAGCACAAGATATTTTATGATATTTCTACGATTTTGCAAAAATATTCTGAATTCCACACAACATTCTAAAGATATTGTTATTGGATGGGGTAGCTAGGATTAAATTAAAAGGTTAAAATAAAACAGGTACCCAATGTTAAAATTTAGTCTATTTAATATATATATATATATAGATATATGGATATCAATTATCAAATCAATTTTGGGTACTGAAAAATATAACTCAATGATTAGCTATTCTAGCAATACTCATATACCACCTACATTTGCAGACCTGAAAAGCCTAGCTACTAAATTAAATCATTTTGAAAACAGTGGTAGTACATTGCGCTATTTCAATTAAAGAAAAACCAAGTTTTAAAAATTTAAAATAATTTTTTATTTAACAATTTTTATAAATGAAATTATTTACTGCCACAAAAATTAGATATATGTATAAAATGCACAGAAATGAATATGTATTAAACAAAACAAAAAAATAAAAATTGTAGCTACACATTAGCACTGCAGGCCTAAGAATTACAACTTAGAACACTAAGTAAAAAAAAAAAAACCTAAATTCGATAGAGATGTAATGATCGCTATTCTGTGCCACATAACAAACACGTCTTGAATTGATGAACACTATATTTCAAATGAATTTGACTTGTATTCGCTCAAAAATGATATTTGAAGTATGTTACTTGCACACTTTCGCATTTTCATCAGCCATTTTTTTAGACTTGTATCACTCATTCAAAAATTTGGAGAAGCTGAAGATGGGAAAAAGACGTCCAGCAGAAATTGCAGCTTAAAAGATGGTAATAATCTCCATAATTAACAGTACACATTATTACGATGAAGAAGAAAAATGCTGAAGGTATTACACATATTGCAGATCTTGTAAAAGGTGATAATCATTTATAACTCTGTAACATTGATGAAGACCAGCGTTCATGCCACCACGTAGCAGAGTTTTTTTTTTAATGAAGAAGCAATCACTGCTTTGTTTCACTCACAGCATTTTAATTCACAGATTGTTTTGGAATAGTACTGTAGAAAAAAACTTCATTTCATTTTTAGATTATTCATCATTGTGGTTTCTCATACTGTTTCCTTCAAGGAATACCAACCAAGAACAAAAAATATCTTCAGCTTCAGATTCAAAAATACAAAAATTATTAACGGAAAAATTAAAGCAGAGGCAAGACCCCAGAGGCCCAACCGGCCCTAGGGCCCGCAGCTGGAACAACACCAACCACTCGCTCAGCCCATCACAAAAGAAGTTCAAATCGTAACGGAAAACGATTCCAGATACAGACGCCCAAAACCTGATTACTCCAAATTCTTACGCGAAAACAAGATGGCGAAGAAATAATCCCGTTGTAAAATTTGAATTTAAAAATTAATAAAGTTGAAACCTTAATGGAAACAACAACAAAAGTTAAGACAATTACTATTTAAATCGAAAACAAAGTAAATAATTAAGAAAAATTTAGATATTTAAAGAAACGGCTAAAATTATCGTTTGAATTTCAAAATTTGCCATAGTTGCCACAAGAGATGAAAGAAACTTTAGTGGCGAAGAATTAAATAATTAAAAATACTGACAAAACCGAAAAATGATGTCGATGCAATATTTGCAATCTAACAATTGTAAGAATATTACAGAGCATTTTGTGTTAATGAGGAATAATAGATTTATGTTCTCAGTGATTAATTTTGCTATTCATCAAGATAACGTTAACTATATTATAAATTCAAATGCTTGTGCACCAAATATAAATTCCTTATTGTGAAAGCAATTCATACTTGATTTAACCATGACTTAAATACTAATTTTGTTCTGTCGTAGTCTTTTCTCTAACTAAATACCTCTTTCTGAACAATGAAAAATGATATCCAGCTTAACTCTATAACGACATGATTAATAATTAAAATTTTAGTTTACTTCCATAACTAACATTAAATTATAATAATGACAGATGAGCTCTCCTACGGATTTTCATCCTAAAGGTTTCTTTTCAGTTTGGAAGAAATTTGGAGGTATAAGTACTCAGTATGCTTAGCTTTCGAATACCCCTAAATTGCGTTATTTAGGTAAATTTTTGACTTAATTAACCTTTATAACCTTTGGGGTAGAATTATAGAGCATACATTGGAGAAATGCGAAATGCATGACTCTCTTTCTGATAAAAAAAATTGACGTATAATTGTTTATTATGTAAAGAAAATCCTCATTACTGATCATACTCACAGCTATTTTAGCTATCTGAATCAATTGGCAGCTAATAAGAAAAACATACAGATATTGATTGTTATATGGGCAAAGAATACAACATAAATAACACTAAAAAACACATTGTCATTTATAATGTTATCAATGTAGCAACCTTTCGAAAGTTTCTGCGCAAATGATACATTTGTGGAAAATCAACGGACACAAAAGTGAATAAGCATATCATAGGAGAAAAGTTAAAAGAACAAATTCTTCAAAGTCCAAGTTTCTCGATGACCTTGTAGTCAGGAATGCATTGAAGTTTTTATAGAAAATTTTTGAAACATCAATGCTATCGTCTTTAAGAGATAATTTTGCTCAAAATTAGAATTTTCAGCTTTCAAGATTTGGATAGTCAATTTTAAAATGTTTTGTATTTTTTTATTTCCTATACTTTTGAAAGATATTATTCATCTTTAATGATTATTTATCCGTCCTACAAATGAGCTTAAAATAAGTCAAAATGTTGAGCGTTCTGTGCTATTAGTGACAGCGAATGAATACCACTATTTTCTATTTACAAGAAATAATTAATGCTGTCATAATAGTAAATAATTACTACACCAAGCAATGATACTCATGTACACAAACCAATCTTGATAATTACTCGAAACTCTAAGAAAAAACTTTGTATAGGACAATTTCGGACTAATTAAGATATTATAAATTATTCCGAAATATCAATGTCATCGTCTCTAATAATACTTTAAGAGATAATTCTGCTAAAAATTAGAATTTTCAGCTTTCAAGCCTCCGATAGCTAATTTTGAATTTCTTTAGTTTTCAAGCTATTGAAAAATATTATTCATCATTAACCCTGGAATGGTAGAGTAACTTCGTAGACTTCCCAGTTTGAATGGGAAAAGGAGTCAATTTGGTTCAAAGATACCATTCCGGGGTAAATGATTATTTACAAGCCTTTAGATCTAAATGCGCTTTAAAATAAATAAAAATGTTGAGTCCTCTGTGCTATTAGCTACAACAAATGAATACCACTATTTTCTAATTGCAGGAAATAATTAATGCTTTCAAGCCGTGAATAATTATTCGAAACTCTTAAGTGAAAAATTTGCATAGAAGAATTGCAGACCAAATAAGATGTTATTTAAAGATTAAAAATAGTTACAATGAACGGTGCAAATTTTAGCAGCTTAAATACGTTTTAAAAGCAGAAAAGTTAACAATAGAACCGAACTATCTAGAAATAGAGTTTAATTGGCTTCTTATTATACTTATAATCAAAGTCCACGTAAAAATGTAATTTTTGTCATATGATAGCACCTGTTTTAATGGTTACGCAAGTTTAATGATGAAATTGTATTTAAGGTTTATTCAAATGTAAATACATTCAAGAGTTAATTGAACCTCATACAAATGCACCTTCCTTTTTCCTCAGAAAAGACTTTGTAAAGTAATGGATTTTCCTCGTTCAAAGACTTTCTCGTTTTCCATCAATCCAATATTCCACTATTTTATTTCCCTGCCATTTGTACCGATTCTATTTCTACCTTGTTTATTTAAATTAACTTTGCGAAGACAGTTTCAGAATTAGTGACTGTTAACAAGCATTTTTGAAACTATTTATTCCCTAAATCCAATTTAATAAATTTTGCAAGCAACGTCATATATTTTCGTCACAAGAACGAGATTATTTGAATGCGTATAAAGTTTATGTTTTGTCAATATTCTTGTAAATTAATTAGCTCTCTCGGGAAATAGCAGAAAACAAGAATGCACCCGATTTATTTCATTTCTCCTCCCACAGACTCATTAACAAGCTATATTTAGCCTTGGGACTAATCTCTTGTCCCGAGGAAAATCTTTATCAACCTAATTAGAACCATTCTTCTTTCAATTTAAATAAACAGATTCGTTTATTAGAACGAGCGAATGAAGGTTCCTGAAATGGTTTTACAGAGACGTTTATTCAAAATAAAACCGTTCTAGAATTGCGACATTAATAAGTTTGTTTTGACAACTGCGGAAAGCTATCATAATATTTGTTTTTTACTGAACAAAGGCGTGGTTTAAATTGTGGAAAAATGAATAGAGTTGCGGATAATTTGTAAAAGTTTGTTAAGGTTTGGTAAAAGGTTTTTTTTTACTTTCTTGTTTTCGAAACATATAGATAGAAAGTATTTAAATCGTCAAAAAATTTGACCTCCAAATTTTTGCTTCATTCAAATAGAATTCTTATCCGAATCCTTATATAGTTTATATTAATTATTAATCGTTATCGCTCTTTTGAGATAGCGATTGCTTAATTTAATAATAATTGATAGAACGCGAGGATTGAACATTTTAGTGGATAGACTATTCCATATGAATATCAGATGTTATAATATTCTTTCTAGAATGTTTCATTTATCGTATTAATAAGACTCTACCATATTTGCAAAATTCAAACATATGACACTTTTTTAAAACAGCTAGTTCATATTCAACATATAAATTTAACTTACGCCATGTTTTTTAACCTATATGGAAACACATTTACTGTTTATCGCAAAAGCATTCATAATTGGTGAGACGTAGAAATGCCAGAAATCATTCAACCATATTGTTGTTTCTCTAAATCAATGTCTAAATGCAGCTAAAAGAAGTTCCAGATGTACAAAATATTTGAGTTTCCAAAGAAGAACGTTTTCTTATCATTGATACTGAGTTTTGTTTCAATAAATGGAAGAAATTTTCCTTTATGAAAAAAGAAAGTTTTTCGGAATATGTTTCAAAGGAATTCCAAGCTTCTCGAAAGATATTGTAGCTACTTTTGACTTTTTGTCACAAAAATGTCACACTGCGATCTCGATAAAAGATTCTGAAAAGCAAGAAAGTTATTTCGATTTACTTCTTGGAAAGGTATTATTTAGCGGAGACAGCTTTGAAAGTTTGGAATGTTTGTTTATTATTTGCATGTTTACATGTATTTCAAAATTGTCGTCATGTTTTATGCAGTGAGTCGTTTTGTGGATGTGAAATATTTCTTTTAAAATTTATTCATATACCTATAGCATCTTGTAAATTTGGACAAAAAAATATTGATCGAGAGAAAAAAATTACGGTAAAATAGAAAATTTTAAAAATTTTAACTGAAATATAATAGTGGTATTTAATTCAATATCAAAGGTAAATTGCAGTATATTTAACTTCCAACGCCGGCGATTTTCCATCGTATTTTGGTTAATTTAGTTTAGTTATATTAACGTCCGTTCTGAAGCAACACGAGGGCTATTTTGGGACAGACCTCGTAATTTTGTACCTCGGTCAGATGACGAGGACGACACATGAGCTGGCCCCCACTTTCCGATCTTCCGCACCACACCGGTGGGATATCGCATGATTTGGTGTGCAACAGGCCCAATACATGACGGATCTTCATTGGACTCTGGTTTCGGGACTAGAGCTCGCCGGCTTCGAAATTATTAGGTCACCTTGGCCCCCATCGCCTTTTGGATGCAACGCTTGTTTAGTACCATTCCAAAAATTGATAAACACTTTGAATAAGCATTACATAAACAATCAGTTAACATACGTCACAGTTTAAACGCACAAATTAATCAATATAAATATATAATCTTGTTATTTATACGAAATACCATAATTGTCATTGATTAATGCAATATTTTTTTATTTTTCTTTTAAAATTTTCTATTTAAAAGCATTTTTTCATGAAATAAAGGGTTTAATTTATTGTCATATTTACATTTACCGCGATATTATTAATTCTCCTATGACAGTGGAGCAGCATTTGAATTTATAGGGCGTTAACTGGCTTATCAGCATTTGGGTTCGACTTTAGAGATTAACTTGAATCGTGATTGAGAATTGAAATTAACTTTAATTGAATTGCAATTGAAAATTGGGATTAACTGGAATTGAATTGTATACTGAATTCCTTTGAGATTAACTAAAATTCTAAAGTTTTCCTCAAGTTACTACAAGAATTTGATATATCCCTCATTTAAAAAAATGTGTGGAAATGAAGAATGGTTCTTCCAGTACGACGGAACAATTTTCCATCATAATTTCGACTTCACGTCTGATCTTGATGGTTTTCTGTAGGAAGATGGTTGAAGAAAAGAGATACTGTTTTGTTCCCTCATACTTACTGATTTAATTAAGCTGATTTATTTTTATGGGGAGAACTGAAACATGATGTTTACAGCTCGAGAACTGCTACAGTTTATGAGCGGAGAACATAAATTGAAAGAGAATACTCCCAAATGCCAAATATTATGCTTAGCAACGTTTCCATTTTCATCATTCCTTTCCCATCAGCAGAGCTTGGGCATTAACTGAAAATAATTGAAACACTTCCGATAACTGACATTATTTTACATTAGTCTTGATTAATTTCGGCTTTGAATCTTTCTTCTACCTTAAGAATCGTTTATATTATAGGTAGTCGAAGCACGGATACATATTTTGGAATACTCTGTAGTGTCTATTTTTTATGAAATTTATTCATGATTTTAGATAACTGTTTGAGCATTTAAGTCAAGCCTGACTTTTGCTCCATAAGAATTTACATATCATACATTTATGTCCGTAAGGACAGGTCAAATTATTAGTTATACATATCAGACATTTAGCCGAAACGTCAATGAAAGAGAAGTATTTAAATGTTTACATTTAGAATGTCTCCCATATAACACGATAAGAAAGCAATGAATTGTGTGAATACGTCATATAAGAAATCTTGCAGTAAACGACATTTATTTACAGCGGGCCCCAGTAGATATAAATTTCCCGTACTGGGCGATTGACCTTACTGTACATTGAATGATTTCTCCTTTTTCATTGCTCCTTGTTTGGTCTGTTTGTTTCACTCTTTCGCGACGTTCATTTCCTTCTATTCCATTCCATAACCCAGGAGGATCGACGCAGCCTAATGTTTGTAGTCTTTTGATGACCCCTTCCCCAGAAAGACATTTTTTTAAGTCATCGCGAATTCTGCTGTGAAGGCACTAATGTTTCTGCAGGAAAGAAATCAATGACCCAACTACTCTGAAGTCAAGATATAAATCGCTGATGATTCTGCCCATCCCCTGAGGCATGAGGTCCGCTATAAAGCCCAGAGGAGGTTACATATAAAATCATTCAGAGCATAGCAAATGGACTCTCTGAGAAAATTGCTTCAGCGAATGAAATATGGGGTAAATAAGGGCGTAGAATAAGAATTATTAAATTTCCAGTAGAATCTTTTATTAAAATTTATTCGAAATCCGTTTAACATTTTTCTCACAAATAATTTCTAATTTCGAATATATCGCAACAGATCGTTTGTTACTATGAGGCTTTAATAATTTTAAGATACGTTTAGTTCATGTCATTAAAATTTGTCATGTTCTCGATAAATAACGAAGTCGATTCCCATGATATCACAGTCACGTTAAGTAAGTAGCTGCGTTTGTCAACTGTCACGTCAGTTCGCACTGTGCTGTTATGTCATGTCCTCTTCCAAATACACAGTCGGTACCAAAATATAACTGGTTCACCGCATTTGACTTGTATCACTTAAGAATAAATTGACTTTATTTCATTTTGAATTTGGGAAAGAGAGTAAAACAAATTGCTTTCATTTCTAAAAGGAAAAGATTTTGTAAAACGCATGAATACATTTTGAAATTAAAAAATAAATGAATTAGGTTTTGTAAAATAAAACAAAAAATGTATTAATGTTTCTAGATAGTCTTTTCGTGTTCATATAAATGCAATCCTAAATAAATAGAACGAATGTTTAGTCGATTTAGTTGTAATTATTTATTATTTTCTATATTTATTAGTAATTTACAAGAAATTAAATGTGCCAATCCCTTTTTTCATACTAGGAATAAATGCAATCTTTACATAGATATTAATTGTTTATTCAACTCTGAAGGAATATTGATTCGTTTTTTGATAATTCCTTAATAGATGCAGATACAGAAAAAAGCTTCTGAATTTCCATATCAATTTGTAATTTCTTTCCATAGCAAAGATTCTTGATCATTTTTCTTAAGTTGCCAATCATTGCTAATAAATGCTACAAGTTTTTCAGCTTAATTCCCAGACGATGTGGATACTGATTGAATATCTAGGATATTTGTTAACTAAAAGTGGCTGAGATTTTATCGCGCAGAGCAGTAACACTCACTATGTTGTGACTCTCTCTTTTTAAGCGAAATTTATTAATCTAGCCAAATTTATGAATATTTACGAAGCCTTTGAGCATAGCTGCGTTGTCTGGTTGTTTTGATTTTGTTCGAAGAATAAATTTTATTCTAGTTTTAAGATTCTACTTCTCACGTTACAGATGCTATAGAAGTAGACCCGTTTTTCTTCTTGCGAGTTGGTAGAATTGTTGTAACACTAGAATAAGGGCACATAGAAGGTAACCACATCTAATTCCAAACTCTTCAAAAATAGTCATTAGTTATCAGAAGAAGGCAAGGGGACACACTCTACTGAGGTCTTTTGCCCGTTAATAAAGAGGTACGTGACAGAGACACGATTCTATTCACGAGGGTAACTTTTTCTTTCTTTCACCTCAACACAGAAAACCTGTTTCTCTTAAGAATTTATGGATAAATAAATCTTATTCCCATTGGCAGTCAGTGACCACTAAAGTTGGGTGCCTGTTGATGAAATGCAACCGCACGGGATATTTTAATCTTTGTAGTCAGCGGAATGATGTATTGGAGACATTATGTCTGGTGGCTGTAAGGGCTTTGCCTAGTTGAGTATGCTGTGGAAATGCTAGTGAAATTAAACTGTTCGGGGTGATTAACGCATTCGCGAACGTAAATACTACAGCATTTATTTTAATTATGATGCAAACTGACATGAAAGCTATATCATTTAAATTTATTTGCCACATTATTATGCATTCCATCGCATATTAATTATATATTTAATTAACCTTTTCCAATCGGCGGTACATACGCTGTACCGGGAATTTTTTTTCCCTTTTACTTCGGCTGCAGTACAACTGTTTTACCGAGCAATCGAGTGACAGTTCTCTCCCCCCCTTCTCCTGTAAGGAGTTTCCCGACCCATTGAAGGACGTGAGTTCTATTGTCCGTAGCTAGGTGGGGATATTTTCCGCCAATGTTATCAGTTGTAAGCCCTTATTCTACATTTTTGGTGATGTTTAGGGACAACAAATTCCAAAAATCTGAAAAGTACTCCATTCGATAATTTTACGCTGTCGATAAAAGACGAAATTGTCTTTCCTCGTGTTTGTTTCTTAGATATTTTAGAATGCTTCAAAAATATCTCACTGACATGGCGATTGAGAATGCGATGAAGAGCTTGGATGAAGAAAATTTTGATGATTATGATTCAGAATATTAAGAATCAGAAAAAGTATTTGGAAAGATAATGCAATAAACAGAAAAAAAGACTCCTTTAAAAGAACAAAAGTTAAAAAAAGCAGAACAAGTTTTTGCATATTTAAAACAGGCGTTTAGAAAGCTAAGCGTTTTTGCTTAGAAAAAATTTTACATTTTTAAAATTTAAGATTTCAGTTTGATATAGGGACAAAACTTATTCAAAAATATATATAAATAATTTTTGTCTAAAGATTAAAGATTCAGAAATGCATTTAACCCAACAAAAATTCGTTATAAATTATTTTCATTTGAATATAAGAAATCAGTTAAATGTTTTGCCTTTGTTTGCTGAACTTTGGCTTTATTAAGTAGCTTTGAAACGTATTCATTTAAGTTAAAAACTGTTCCTTCTGTTAAAAATTTCCTTCTTGGAAATGTTTCATTATTTTTTCAGTCACACTTGCTCATATTTGAACTCAAAAGATTTTAACGATATTTCTTTCTTTGTACACTTAACAAGGCTTCAATTTGGGAAGTAAAATATTTAGGAAAAAATTTTTATATATTTTACCTCAAATTCTGTTCTCCTGTTGCATGTTTCGTCGAATAATTTTGATAATATGTGGTGATATTATTCATTATGGTAGGTGACTATGTAAGCTTAATCTCAAGCTTTATAGAGTACATACTTAGAGAACTGTAACTGGTCATATAATGTATTGCTACACTAAGTAAGCAAGTACCGAAATTATAAAAAGTTCACGATTGAATCAATGTAATCTCAGATAAATGTAGTTATGAGATTACAGTAGCATTTAAGTTCATATTTGACATATTAAATGTTCTTTTAATATATATATATATTCCTTGAAAATGTGTTTTATATAAGGTTTTATTGCCTATTTCTTTTAAATGTTAATTAACGCAATATATAACTTTCAGTTATGATAATTTTTTTTAATATTTAATACTGAATAATTATTTATATAGTTTCTTAAGGAACTTTAAAAAAGTTGACTGGATTAAGAACTGATCTTAAAAAAATTCTGAAACATTTTAACACACAAATAACGATTTCCTACTGTATTATTAATCTTTGTATAATGTTTTTCTTATATTTCAGCAATTGATATCATAACACTTTGTTTCAGAAGAAGTTGTACCAAGTAATTTGTAAAGTTTAAAATAAAATTGCGAATGAAGCAAATCAAAATTAGAAATATATGCCCTTTCTTCATATATGATTATTATTAAATATCACATTTAGATCAATTTTACTCTCTTAGTACCTGAAATCCTGTACTTTGAACTCGAGTAGAAAATCTATTTTAATTTTACAATTTACTTTAAAAGAAATCTTGCATATTATAAAATGCATAATAATTATAAAAACAAAATAAGTACTTCAAAGCGAGAAATTCATTCAAATAAAAGTGGGAGGGAAGAATTTAGAAAAAAATATATAGAAACGTTTGTAACCAAATCTAGAGACCTTTCTGACTTTGGAATGATTATTGACCACAAAACGGCAGCCCTTCCCCTCACCCCATTGAAAAATATGCCTTAACAATACTGCATAGAGTGGCAATGGGCATACTGGTCTTTCTAGTGGTGGAAAGAAATGATCTCATCCGCTCTAAAAGTAGCCGAACGAGAGAGGTATTTTCCTTCGATCTTTGCCGATTCCTAGAAGCTAACATCTTAATTTTTTGAAATTACAATGCACTTTAAAGTCATGGCTAACTGTTTCGTTGAGAATTTTCATTTTGTCTTTTCTTTCTATTGCCCATAAACGTCTAAATATGAATGAATTATCAGAAAGTTTTCAGGAACTATTTTGGAATTTTGGCATGATTCAGTAATTCTTTGAAACACAAATCATAAATCTTCTTTTAGGTGCATAATATGTAATTGACTTAATATTTGTTTCATTGGCATTATAAATTATTGAAATTTCAACCAAATTACTTTAAAAAGAAGGTTCGTGAGTAGAAAAGAGAAGTTAAAAAAATTGTGCAGAAGTGCATGGCACTGGTACTCATCTCTACAAACCAATTCAAATTTCTTTCACTTGAAATCGTCATTCTTGTATTTTCTACTAGCAAGAATGCAAGCAAGCATAATTCTTATTAGGATATTTATTTTTCGAAGTTAATTTTAATACATGAAATTTTTTAATCACATGTCATCTTACACCTTTTAATATCTATAACTTTGCAGAAAACTTAGCTTGATTTATGAGATACACATATTTTAAAATAAGATTAAGCAAACTTATTTGTTGCTTGGAATACTATTTGTAAGTGTGATTCATTTTTATTTAAAAATTGATAGATAGAGACCATACTTCCGATTTATTGCAAATTATAGCCCTAAGATATAGCATTCGTTTATTCATTTATTAATATATAGCATTCTTTGATTGTCCTTAACTTTTATTATCTTCTTGTGTAATCAACTTTTAAATATTTTCTAGAGTTTAGTTTTAGTTGGAGTTGAACTTTGTCAATTCTTAACTCCAAATTACTTACATCATCATTAAGTGGTCTAGAAACTGACATAATTTCATTATAAGGAAATGTCACTAAAATATATTGTAGCAAGCATGACTTTAGTAAATATGCAATTCCAATCCCAAATTACATCTCAGAAACACTTGTTTTGCTTATTAACTAAACATTCGTCTAATAGACTACAAACCCTGCCAGTTCTTCGAATTTGAGACGTTCCCGTTCCGCTCACACCACCTCACTCAGAGTACCTATATAACTAGTAAAATGAGTTATCACACACACACGCGCACACACAGAATGCGAGAGGGGCACGACTGTGCTTTTATTACTTTTCGAGATTTGCTGCAATCGTCGTCTAACAATAGAATGTTTAGTTATAACGTGCAGAAGTCTGTATAAAGTACAGAAGATGAATTTAGTTGCAGAAGACACGACTAAAAGTATGACAAATAAGCACAGAATTTATACTTTCTGTCCATCTAAGAAATGCAAAATGAGAAAATAAGCGTGGAATTACTGTAACAAGATAATTTGTGGAGAGTACACTTTAAGCATCTTCCAAGAGGGCAAACGCTAATTTTCACCATGTTTCTATTTTTTAAATGAAATATTATAGTACTTTTCTTAAGTTATACTAATTTGTCCCATCCTGATGTACGCATGGTCCATCTGGGGGTTGGCAGCTAAGACTAACCGCAACAAGGTACAAGTAAAGTTCAAAATAAAGTGCCTCGCATAATATTAAACGCACCCTGGTACATAAGAAACTCGGTAAAACACATTGACTTGAGAATAGAAATGGTAGAAGGCAACATCTGAAAACTGGATAGAAATCTTTTTGTAGGCATTTTAGATCATCCAAATCCACTCTTTTGTTCTCAAGTTCTTATCGCTCACAACAATTCTAAATACAGTTTCCCCTACAGAACAACAAAACAGTCCCTTCCGCTCAAACCTCCATGATAAATCTGTTTCACAATGTCATAGGGACTAACATCCTGTGGTTATTAAAATTTTGACAAAATCCATGTCACTCACAATAATTGCATTCTCTGAGGTTGTTTCTTTTTTATTTTCCTATTTATTTCATATCCAATCTTGGTTTTCCCGATATGTTTTTATGCTTTGGTTTAAACAGCAATTGAGACTGATCAGAGGTGCCTAGCACTGGTACTCATATGCACAAGCCAATCTTGATGATGACTAATTTGTTTGAATTAAAGTAAAGTAAATATAAATATATAGTTGGTTTACATTCTTAGTCTATGAGTCGAAAGATTCGCTACAGAGTAACACTGATTTAAGTTTAGCTATCTAGGACTAGAAGCGGACACAAATTAATTATTAATAAATGCCGGATATCATTCATTTACAGTAAATTAACCAAAACTCCGGATACTATAGATAAAAAATCTAACGTGGCCTATCTGGTAGACTAAGGACACATAGAGACTAATCAAACTTGCATATTTGTCCGAGTATTAGGATCAGAGGTACTCACGCAGAGGCAGTATGACGACAGTGTATTGGATGTAGCTGGAACAACCCTTGTTGAGTCAACAGTGGAAATCAGCATGATCTCGTAAATAATGCAGCTTGGTTCTAAATTTTTATGAGCGCGTAGATTCTAGGAGAGACTCCCAAAAAGGAAAAGTATTCCAATTTCTTCATACTTGAGTAATTTTTCGAAAAACGTATGCTAAATCGTTTATTTTAAATGTCTTTGTTAAATAATTTGTTATGCGTAATTGATTAAGTGGAGCTTCATCTACACTATAAATTATTCGAAATTTTCTAGAAAAATAAATTGCATAAAATCTCGCGACTTGGTTCTTTTATTTAACGTTAAGTTCGAAAAAAGCATTTTTTGTATGTCTGCCTGTGCACAAGATAACTCACAAACGCAACGGGATAGGAAGGTGATAAATAGCATATGGGTTTCATCATAAAAGTTAAAGATTCGCAACGGGATAGAAAGGTGATAAATAGCATATGGGTTTGATCATAAAAATTAAAGATTCGTATAAAATCTTGGGTNNCATATGGGTTTGATCATAAAAATTAAAGATTCGTATAAAATCTTGGGCCAAATCCGCCAAATGTTTGACCATCTATCGATCTCTATATTTCCTGTATATGAACGCTATAACTCACAAACGACTTAGATAAATGAAATTTGGTATGTGGTGTTGTTATAAAAATCATAGATTTGTATGAAACTTTTTGACACAATCGGTTGAAAGGAGAACTGCAGCGAGCAAAATGCATCCTCAGCTTTCTGCAATTCGCTACCAAGCCCAAAACACGCCATATGATGTTAGCATACGAGTAAGTCGAAGGGAGCTCACTCCTACTGGGTTAGAATAAGAATATATTTGTAAAGATGATAGCATTGAAACTAACTTTATGGCTGTTTATTTCGATCTCCGATAGCATTTAAAGATATTCTATGGCCAAGAAACAAAAAGAAAAAATTCAGACCTTCAAAAATTTTCAGTAATGGCACACAAAATATAGATTTTCATATTGTTTGGATACTGAAACACGTGATAATCTTAACAAGAATATCATGTTTTGTATGTATATTCAGAAGTTGCAAGGAAATTATTATCAGTTTACAATAGTAATATATTTTGCAAATAAAAATAAATATATCAGCAATTATAATTGAAAGTTGATTTCATATTTCTGTAGTCATGCATTAAGGAAATTACCTGATTTTAAAAAGTGCAATAATTTTCGAATAAACATTAATGAAACCAAATACAGCACAAGAATAAAATTCCTCCGCAGCTTTTCATTAATTTCAACATAGACCAGTTAAGTTACAGATATTTTCATTTTGTAAATAACGTTAAACTTTAGCTTACAGCTAGATGAAAAATCAATGTATCCTTCTAAAGCTGGAATTCCGAGTGAAAATCAGAAAGTGGTTTAATTTCTTGCAAGTATGTAGAAGGGAATATCCTGATTGACACCCCCGGGAATTTACTATTCCTGTCTTCCGTTGTTAGTTATTTTACACACGTGATGATATAAAAAGTTAAGTTAAACAATTTGTATACAAGCTAATTAGAGCTACCACTAGATATTCTAGGTCAGGTAGGTGAAATATGGTATAACGTATGTTCGGACATGCGCTTGGGGTGCTATAACTAGCAGATATTATAACTAATCTACTATTACAACTAGTACATACTTCGAAATGTACATGGTGTACCAAAATATATATAAACATTTTGAATAAATATTACAGAAATAATTAAGAACATACGTCAAAATTTCATCATAAATTAATAAATAGCAAGTAGAATCTTTTCACCAATTCTAAGTATTATGGTTCTAATGAACTAATACAATTTTTCGCTTTAGGATTAAAACGATATTCTTTTATAAGCATTGCTTCATTCAACCTTCATTATTACTGTTACCTGCCACTGTTAACTCACCTCTGAGTGTATTCTTTGAACTGACCAGGTGCTAACTCTGTAGGGTTGTACTCAGCTTATGGATTAATCGGGGCTGTCTTCTTTGAGATTACATTGAGAAGCGGCTTATCTGAAATTACAACAGGAATGAATTGTAACACGCATTCAGGAAATGTTTGAGAATGAAGGGAAGTCGCGAGGATGGTGATGAGGACTCGACTTCCGGACCAGAGGGTTGCAGTTTCGAAACTCGATTCTACGAAAAACCCGTCGTATATGTGAGTCTAATGCACGTTATTCCATTTGGTGTAGAGTGGAAGTTTGGAGAGGGATGTCACCTCTCAAATGTGGTCTTCGTCATCTGACCTCCGCTCGATGTTACGAGGTTCGTTCAAAACTAGCCCTCTTGTTGCTTCAGAACGGGACGTTAATGTAACTAAACTGAATTAAATCAAACTAAGTAAACTTGAGAATAAAGAAAGGCTCTTCAAGTAAAACGGGGCATATCCATATCACTGCCATGGCGAGTGGTCGTATCCTTGTGGGATTCTAGTCAACAAATGATTAGGTCGAAGAGGTGCCGATGAGCTCCCTCACATATCCAAAGTTTCAACGGATGGGATTTCTTTCTGTTCGAATACACGAAACATAATTTATATATTTCAAGACCAGCAGCCAACTAACCAGCGAGTTGAAAGGAGCCATTTAAAGGGAATTCGTTCAAATGCCAACAGCAATGGCATTGGTTTGCTTTATCAGTAGCAGCTGTGCAATGGAAGTAAGCGATTGGAACCCAATCTAAAGCTGAAAAAATTCTACATTTTTTTAAACTCATGAGTTCTGAAACATTTATGTTTGTAATTTATTTTTAAGTAATATTTATTCAAAGTGTTATATAGTTTTTGAAATGTCTTGTATGGGTAATGAGTCAATTTTTGTGCTTATAAGCATATGAATTGGAAAGCGTAACCGATTGTATACTGCATAGTAAATTTTAAAGATTTATCAGAGTATTATTAGAATGTAAATAGTTTAAAATTCTGATCACAGGAAAAAAGAAATATCTTCCGTTGTTCAATATCCATCTTCCAGTAATTAAAGTATATATTAAGGTTATCGCTGTTTTTAGTTAGAACAGCAAATATTAAAACTGCAGTTCCATTTTGCTTGAGAAATATAGGTACGTTCATTATTAGAAGGAAACAATATATTATAGAACTAATTCATTTAGTGTTTTTATCTCGCTTCAATGAAATTGTTTCCCAAATAAATTATCTGCACTGGTTGCCTTCTCTCTTATCTTAAGTGCATGCTTTATTACAGGATAATTAATTGTTCCTTCGAATCTCATAAAGCATTTCCTCGTTTAACAGGAAACGGAATGTGTTAGTCTGGTATCGTTAATTAGATAGATTTGGAGAGAAAGTTTATATTTAATTAATAAATATTTACTTAAGAAGAATTTTAAAAGGAATATTCACTGCTGTAATCGCAGTAGCATAGTAATTATAAACAAATAAATTTCTCTTCCGCTGAGATTTCTTCCATAAAATGCTTTAATGAAAGTAATAAGCTCATTCTCCGAATTAAAACAGCATTTCTAAAAATTTACTTGCCAATATTTGGTATTGCACATTGGTATTGGGCCATACTTCAGACCTCATTCCCTTAGGATTCTATTTATTTATTTGTTTTGGCGTTGTATGTTTGGAATAGGAAATAGATAAATAAAATATATGAATAAATAAAAGATAGCAATAACAACGGTTTGAGAACGGAATATTTATCAATAAAAATTTTGAAAATCTTTACAACTGCAAATGAAGACGTTTCTTTTGCACCTCTAATATTCAGAAATTTCATTTGATTGTTGCTTCTTAGACACTTTTCGCTATTAGGACATGAGTTTATCTACTTAAAAGGATTTTTTAATCTGTGCAGATTATGCAAAAAATGTACTTGAAAATCTTTGTAAAACTTTATTGCTATTTCCATGTTTCACTAGTAATTACTGAGCCATGGTAACCATGACCTAATACGAATCCATTTCAACCGAAGGCCACGGTTTTTCGAGTTCATAAATATTACGTCCTGAATTAAATGATCTCTCGCTACTGTGCTGTAGAAATATTTTATATAAAGGGTCAATCATATGTCGTCCATTCCATAAATTTCAAGATACAATCGTCATATTACTTGCAGTGAGTCATTCGAGATC
Organism: Araneus ventricosus; assembly: GCA_013235015.1. Classification (NCBI taxonomy): domain Eukaryota; kingdom Metazoa; phylum Arthropoda; class Arachnida; order Araneae; family Araneidae; genus Araneus; species Araneus ventricosus. Next base: position 329,760 of record BGPR01000503.1, on the reverse strand, counting down.
AAATCTCAATAGCCATCTTGTAAGTCCATCAAATCGTTGCTTTAATATATCAAATCAATCAGATCCGTGATTGCTCCTATCTGATTCACAAAATTTTTAGTATTTGTTCAAAACTTCTTAAAACAGAGATAAAACCATAAATAATAATAATTTTAATCAGTTTGTACTCAGTTGTTGTTGTTAAATAGATTTTAAGTGAGAAATGTTTCTCATACAAAGCTTTCGAAAGTTTACTGAAAATCTCTTTGTATTTTATTGATCGTGACTCAATAGCGGAGTTGTTTAAAGCGTAGATAAAAATTACTTCATCTATAAATTATTTGGTACATTTTTGTCACAACATCTTTCATTTGCTTAAATTTATCTAAATGGTGATGAGATGTTATTTAATAACACGAGTTTAACTTGAGTTTCGTAACAAAAGTTTAAAGAAAAAAATGTAGAAAATAAGGATTACATATATCGACTTTTAAATATTTATTCCTTTCTGTGCAATTTTTTCCAGGCCCTTGCAAGCATTTTTTTTCATTTTTTTTCTATTTGAATGAATATTCGACTTTCTGGAAAATTCTTGACTTTACTAGAGATATTTTCATTTTCGCCCTCTGTTCTTACAAATGATTGCTTTTTTATAGCTTTACCTCATTTAGCAACTTCAGTTGAATCAATACAACTCAATCAAACTCATGTACAAAGAAATAACATTGATTTTTTTAATGTCGAAACTTCCTGTTGTGGATTTTATTTGCCTATTTAAACAAACTGTAAATTATTGAAGAGGTATGGAAACTCTCCTTCATCAACTTTTTAATAATTCATTATCCAAATATTATCCATTATGCGTACAAAATAAGCACAATTTATTCTAATCTAAAAAACAAAGTATTTAATAATTTTGTAGTATTTCTCGATAAAAGAAATTTGATTTTATTGTTTATTTTTTAACAGCTATTAAGTTATAGGGAAGACACCTCTGTCCACCCGTTTTTCAGAAAATTGGACCTGTGACTAAATCTAGCTTGTATCAAACCCATATCGGCGGAACATTTTAAGTAAAGTCAACATTTCTATACTTGACTATGTATCAGGGCGGCCGAAAAAGTCGAAGTATCTTAGATATTTTTGCAGTACTGCGGAAAAGTTGCGAACTCCTATCATTAAAAAGTGTGCAAAATCTTATAACTCTGAATTGATGTCTTCTGTCGCCTCAATGGGCAGAAAGTTGAGATAAAAAATCACAGATTTCGTTTATCGGTTTGCGGTAGTGCTTAAAAGTTACTATTTATTAACAACAACATCTTTACAAAATTTTAGAATCATAGGTTAATATCTTCTGCCTCATCAACGGCGCAATTTTGGAAATTAAACGCGAATTTTTAAATAAATACACGTTTTGCTTATTACACGTTTTTCCTCATTATATTGCGAATAGAAACTTTATTCAACCCTTGAAACATACAAAATTACAGAAGAGCTATTTTTTGTAATCTTTTTTAGACTCAAATTGTGACATTTGTTTTCTGTATTCTAGTGTAGCTCTGATAAATCCATCCCTGTTCTGCGGTCCAACTCTTTCTCTGGGGGCTTAAGTGACGAGTTTCGCAATTCGTTCAACTGCTTGCGAGTGCGAAGGAAATTTTTATGAAGTCCCAACTGCCCATTGACACATCATCCTGTATCATCTTCAGAAGTTCATGACAACTGATATGTCTGAGAACTGTAGGCGGTGTGACATAAAAGGCTTATCAGTCAATGAGAAGTCTGTAGCTCCAAAGTAAGCAGCAGGAATAACGAATCCACGAACACAATTTCCTTCTGGGCCAATTTCAGCATTTATGAATATGTAACCAATACACTATTGGATGATTTTAGCAACCTTATTTTTCTGGGATGTGACGCACAGTCGTGAACATTGGAGTGTTTAATGGTGTAATTCTCAGGCTTGAATTGAAACTTCATCGACCAATCCAATGGACCATCTGCTTACTTCATTTCAACGAGTTGCCATTACGACACCTATTTGAGCTCAAGTCGTTTGGTCCCTCGTCTTACACCGGAGACATTGAACGAAACCTGAAAGGATGCGAGAAGCTGCCACTTGTTGATATTGATAATATTGAATTACCAAGCATTGATCTCACCAACCTAAGTTGTGATCAGAAATACTTATTAGACATTTGCACAGCCATTAGTTCTGGCGTTGGTTCTTCAGTCTAGTGAAGAGTCAACCGGGCATGTTGAATTTGGCCCGCTGGCTAACAAATGCAAATCGATTATTGAGTCTTTATATAAAAAGCATGAGACCCATCAAATGAGTTGAGAACTTTGGTTGTATTCATTCTAAGAGTTTACGCACCCTCATAGTCCCGAATTAAGGTTCATCATTCCATAAAGGATGGTGTTAGACACTTGTGGCATCAGCTCATCTCGATACTTGCCTAAGAAGTATCGTGATATAATTGAACCAGTTATTTCTCGCAACGTTTGCTTTGCGGCTCCAGAAAACATTCTTTTGGCTATGTTAACTGATGAGAGATGCCATATTAGAAACCTTGCAGCTCGGCGAATTATCAAGGCAAGGGAAATTGACCCAGATGGTAATTGTGTTCATAGATTCGTTATTCCTGCTGTTAATTTTCGAGCTACATAATACGTAGATATCATTGACTGGCAAGCTTGTAATTTCACACCGCCTACAGTTCTCAGACATATCAGTTGTCATGAACTTCTGAAGATGATGCAGGACGATGTGCCAATGGACGGCTGGGACTTTATTAAATTTTCTTCACACACGCAAGCAGTTGAGCGAATTGTGAAACTCGTCAATAAGTAAAACGTGTATTTATTTAAAAATTCACCTTTAATTTCCAATATTCAGCGCCGTTGAGACGACAGAAGATATTAACCTATAATTCTAAAATTTTGTAAAGATTTTGTTGTTAATAAATCGTAACTTTTAAACACTACCGCAAACCTATCAACGAAATCTGTGATTTATTTTATTAATTTTTGAATTTTAACCATTTTTAGTCCAATTTTCACAACTTTCTGCCCATTGAGGCGACAGAAGATATCAATTCAGAGTTATAACATTTTGCACACTTTTTAATGATGGGAGTTCGCAACTTTTCCGCACTACTGCAAAAAGATCTAAGAAACTTTTTCGGCCCTCCCTACTATATTTCACAACCCCGATATCACTAATTCATATTTCGCCAGTTTAGCCTAATAAGCATAGGTCTACAGTAAAAATTTCTCAAATATTAAAGGCAAACAAATTTAAATTTAAAGTTTTATTTCAGTTTTTTTATTGTTGGAATTTGGTAAGAAAATACTATGAATAGAATCAATTCACTAATTTGGAGAAGAGCTTCTTACGGCAAGTAACCGAAGGCACATAATTTATTTTAACTTATTTTTTAATTTAAAAAATTCTATAAGGCATTTATCTTCAAATTAATATTTGATCAATGTTAGATAATTTCAAAAGTATATTTCATGGAAGATTTGTTTCCTAAATCCAACTTTCGTTCTCCATTGCTAGGGACAATTATTCGTTAGCTGGATACAATTATGTGAAAAGATAAAGCATAATTAGATCTTTGATTGTAGAAACCACATGAGTGAATAATATCAAAATACTGGTAGCTTTTCAAAACCTGATTAATTTTTTAAATCAATGTTTGCATTTTATTTAGCAGGTAGATGTCATATAACTATAATTTGACTTGACTCTTGCATTTTTTCACTTATTATGTAAATACAATTTGAGAATGTAAACAGCATGAACACGATTTCGAAAAAAAAGAATTGACTCACATTGCTTCCGCAATCAACAATAATTGTTGTTTTTGTGGGTATTCGAGGAATTGCATATTGGAATAAAAAAGAACTTGCTATCCGAGTGTAATTGGTTCATAAAAGAAAAAAAATGGGCTTAAGGTTATTATTTACTTTTACCATGAATTGTCGTTTAAGTCGAGACCCCATTTTCGAAATTTCGAAGCTGTACCGATATACGGACATTCGATACATGTTGACAAAATTTAGAGCACGTGAAGCCCACTCCCAAAATGGATCCTTTATGGTTTCAGAACTCGAACTTGAGATCTTCAGTTCCCGCTCCATGTTTACCGTAAATTATGTGCATCAAACGAGATTAGAAACCGCTGGCTATCGATATCGTCATTACATTTACTGTAGTGCAAATGTTTGTTTTGTAGGTGTTTTCTGTGATTTCTTTTCATACAAAGAAGAATTTAATTGCTACAATTGAAAGTAAAAATATGCTACCATATTTTTAAATTTTCCAAATTGGAACATTTAATAGCCTTTCAAATAGAAACTATAAATCGCAAAATCTATAAATCTACAATTAAGTACTTTGCTTTTTTGTTTAGAAGAAAGTGTGCCCATTTTGTTCCTGTAATAAATAATATTTAAATAATGAAGTATTAAAATTATGATGAAAAGTTTTTTTACACTTCCAAAACAGTTCCCCTTAACAAATCGAATTAATTTTCTCGCATTAACAAATCGGAACAACAGCAGATTTTGAAGCTTCGACATAATAAAACCCGATGCTATTTCCTTTTACAAAAAATTCATTAATTTTTGTATTGATTCAACTCAAGCAGTGTCGTAGTGGCAAATTTTTCAGCGAGGGAACACTAAAATTTCAAACATTTTATGTACATTTTTGTTTGAAAATAACATGTAGAAATGTTATAGAAACTTTTGTTTTTAATTGCATTTGGTTTAAAATTCTCTAAATTATAACCACTTTAAAGAAAGTTTTTCCCATTTAATTTAAATTCATAACATAATTTAATGCTAAATAAAAAACAGTTATTACAAAATACAAACATCATGCATATGTATTCATTTTTATTCCATTTAAACTTTAAAAATATATTTACAAAAGTTCAAGAAAAATGTTTTCATTCACGACGCCATCAATGCTTTCAGCAGGCTTTGCTCTTCTCGTTCTTGTATCATCTGCTGAACGGTGTTTTCGAAGCCATGTCCTTACGTACGGTTCTAGCTCCCATTTTCGGATGTTCGTACCGTTAAGTTTGATGAACATTAGGGATGAAACATCTGAAGTCAATAATCTTGTTCTTGTTGGTGTAACGATAATGTTCATGTGGCTAAAACCACGCTCACATTCTGATGAACTGCACGGAATAAGGCTTGAGCAATTCATCAGTGGAATTAACTCTTTTGGTACAACAAAACTGTTTTCTAGATAATCCCTGTAACTGTTTTTTGTTTCATTCACACTCAGCCTGAATCGGGCACAAAGTTTTTCAATCTCAGGCTCGCCGTAACCTGCGGATTTGTTTGCTTACTATACAACACTTTAAGTTGTGAAAGAAGGGTTTTATAGTCTTCTTGATGAGAATCGCTGTCAGGGTCTGGAGTTGTTCGTGCCTTCTCGTTACTGCATCTTGTAGTTAATAGTCTTCTTTCAAGATTGTTTATTATACTCGAAAGTAATTGCTGGTTGTTGATAGTTGTCATTTTAGCATTATTTTTTTTGGTCACGCCACAAAAGTTGCCTTCAATTGCTGCCCTATTGGCCTCAAGACATTTGGTCCCAGGTTTGTCTTTAAGAGCTTCAAAAATGCAATACTTCTAATAATTTTGTCTGCGTAGATAATCGTCGATTTTCTACTTTGTAAGCTTTCAGATAACCTTGAAAGTTTTGCTAAGACGTCATACATTATTGCCAAATCAGAATGAAATTGAATTGATGTCAGGCATTTAATTAATCCATTATACATGGACCTTTCTGTGGAAGTTCTGCTTTTGTCATCTTTAGCCTTATTGAAATGGGAGTGTAAAACTAGATATCATACCTAATAGCTAATATAAACTTAAAAGAGCTCACTACCCATCTTGTACCCAATATACGCCCAATTTTGTTCAATTGCAGGTCCAGCTCATGAGAACACTCGGCTAATTCCCTTTGGTTTTTAGAGGATTTGCTATAAAGGGTGTATAACTTATCTATAAAAAATGGGAAGTGATTAACAGCCCCACATCATCAACTGAATCACTTACAGCTAATTCAATCCTGTGGTTCATGCAGTGCCAAAGAATAATATTGGGATATTTTTCTACAACGCCAGACTGCTTTCCTAACATAACACTTGTGCCTTACTTGCAAATGCAACCAGATTCTCTTGGAGATAGTCATCACAGAAACCATTTTGATTTAAACAGTTTAATAAGGCCAGCAAAATAGTAGCAGATGTTTGATTGGGTAGCTCATTCAGGTTTAAAAATAAAGATTTGGTGGACGCTCTTTGCTAATTTCACAATTTAAATAAACAATCGAAGAAGCAAGGGCGTATACAGCCCCCCCCCCGGAATCAGAAACAAATTTAATGTTATAAGTAGTTACTATTCGGGTGGCGTTTGCTCGGAAATAATTTCCTTACTTTTAGCTTTCAAAAACGTGAATTTAAAATATGGGCGTATAATGAAGGCGTGGCCTTGTTTTGAACTATATCATACCAAGAATAATTTCACTAAATAACGTCTTTTATTCGCAAAATTTTGTGTCTATACATATACAACTTTGGCGCCAAATTTGACAAGAAAATTAAGTTGGCAATAGTGAAGAGTCGAAATCGAAGAAACAGAGTGTAAATAGGCCTGTTAGTGACAGTGCTGAAGTTGACTAAGCCAGTAACAATGTTTCTTCTGGTGTTGCAAATACGAGTACCGTTGATCCTGCCCCAGTTGCGGAGGACTTCAACCAAGTAAGAAAAATATCTATGATATTGGAAACTATTGTAAAAGCAATTCCGTTCGTTCGTTAACAAATGAAGAAAAAATTTCGGTAGTAGAAAATGTTTGGAAACCCCAACCTGTATACAAATTTCCTTCTACTTTTAGTAGTTCTAGTTCAAACCACACCACCTGCTGAAAATACAAAATCCATTTTTACAAAAAAAAAACTGAGAGTGTTATTAATCAAGTCAATGCTCAAAGAAGATTAGATATTGAAAAAAAAAACAGAAAAAGACTGATTCCTATAATACAAACTATACGATTTTACGGAAGGCAGCAAATAGCAGTAAGAGGTCATCGTGACGGTGGACGAATAGGCCTAGAAGAGACAGAAAAAAAGACGGAAATTTTCGATCACTCTTGAGATACAGAGGAGATAATGACCTTAAAACCAATTAATGAACAGTGATGAGAGGAGCATGTGCACAAGTTCTTTTATTCAAAACTAGCTCATTAACACGTTTGATCATTTAATACAATCTAAAATTGTGAGAAATGTCAGGAAGTCTATTTTTTATTCTTTCTTAGCAGATGAAACCACTGATATTAGACAAATAGAACAATTTTTTCTTTGTGTACTCTATGTTGAAGACAAATCATACAAAATTAGAGAAGATTTCCTAACTTTTGTCCCCGTTTATGACGTTACTGGTGACGGCTTAGTTAACACAGTTAGAGACCTTTGTCATTTTTAGGGCTTGACTTAAAGAAAATGAGAGGTCAAGGATACGATGGTGCTGCCACGATGAGAGGACAATTTAGAGGGGTACAAGCTTCTATCAAAGAAAAACTACCACTAGCCTTGTATACACATTGTTCTTCACATAGTCTAAATTTATGTTTGTCGGATGCAAGTAACATTCCTTCTATAAGAAATTGTATGGGCGTTATCAAAGAAGTCTGCAGATTCTTTCATATGTCAGCCAAAAGAACTGAAATACTGAAATCAATGGTATCTGACTGTTGTCCTGAACAGAGGAAAAAAAAGAAACTTATTTCACTATGTGAAACATGTGGGTGGAAAGGCACGACTCGGTGTTTTTATTTAAAGACGTTTTAGAACCAATCCTTCTCTCTCTTTTGAAAATAGAAGAAGAATCAAGTGACTCAGCACCTAAGGCACATGCTCTAAATAGTTCTATCAGTCAATTTCAATTTCTTGTCAATCTTTTTGTTTTGAGGCGGATGCTGTCAACTACACATAACTTATCTGAGAAGCTTCAGAAAAA